>JAMPIV010002936.1:287500-390646 GCA_024509875.1 Oreohelix idahoensis
CATACATACATACATACAACATACATACATACATACATACAACATACATACATACAACATACATACATACAACATACAACATACATACAAAATACCACACACACAATCAACAAACAAACCACAACATACAACACAACAACATTACACACACCATACACACATAAACATAACCACACCACCAAACATACACACAACACACACCCACCACAACACCCAACACCCCACACACTGAGGATGAACGCCCTTACTTACTATGACATTGGTTACATGGTGACACAGAGTTATGATGTGATCACAATGTGGATATTATAGCCACTGCTTAATTGAAACAATGATAGTATTGACACTTATACGGTTAGGTACACATTAACTTCATGTATAATGATGTTGAATATTTGGTTAAGTCCGACATACAGGGGTACAGTGTATACAGTTCAGACTGAGTTAACGATTCGACTGGTGCATCCAAGGCTAGAATCAGTCGAGCACATCATGTTCTGACTTAGTGACATAGGTCTTTCGCTATCGCCCCAGGACAGATGTTTGGATTCGCGTAGATAGTTGCCAGGCAGGACTGATAATTGGACTGGTGCATCCAAGGCTAGCATCAGACGAGCACATCACTTTCTGACTTAGAGACACGTCTTTTGCTATCACATTGGGATTTAGTTAATGCATGCTAGGTGACGTTACATTATAGTTTTGCTACATACTCTGCCTATCTGACTGCTACAATGTACTACTGACATTGACGGCAGATATTATAGACATTTAACGGACTGACAAATCTCTGCTTTCAGAGGCAGTCCCATGTTGTCCTTTGTATATAAGTAAATACAATATTGAATTATGCATGTTTAGATATTTAGGTGAAATGACGTTCCATGTTGATGTAATGATTAATGAGATGCTCTAGTTGCAGCATTAGCATTAAGACTATAGCATAGTCTCACTCTTATGATTTAATTTTCTTGATGTATTTTCGTGTAATTCATAGGTATGATAGTAGAGATGATAGTGGGATTGATAGATAGTAGACACTTGTTGATAGAGTGCAAATGTCTCCCTCAGGGATACATTTGTGTGGCCCCAGGTTGTATGTCACCGTAGAGTTTGAATGATCAGTGATTTGGTTTTGATGGGACAAAAGAGTACGAAAAAATGGTTTGGGAAATTTAAATAATCTAGGAAATGGGCTATTTGTCTTAAAGATGGGAGATAAAAGGTTGTACACCTGTACTTATAGGGAAAGGGAGAGAACCCTTTAATTTCAAGTCATTGAAAACAAGGCTGATTTACACTTAGATAATATCTAGGAGTATACAGTTATGGTGTAGGAAATTTGCATATCATGATTGTTTTAGTAAGCCTTAAGAAGGGAAAGTAACATTAAAGCAAAAACCTCCAAGGGGGATAACAAATAAATAACGCCCCTTGCAGACTAAGTGAGCAGAGAGAAAAATAAACGCACGAGAAAAATATGAGTAGGGTGTAAACAGTTATGGAACAAAGCTCACTGAGTTGCCAGCGTGGCAAGACGTGAACTGCCGGGCTCTCAAGAAGTGAAACCTGTGGGTGACAGAAGTTTGCACAGATCAAGTAGATAGACTTAGACAGATTAGCGGTAGCAATTCTGGAGACTAGAATTAACTGTGTTTTAAGCATAGGGCTAGCTCATAGGTGTGATTAGTAGGAAATGTGATAAGTATTTGGATTCATTTGATTACGGTAAGATGACTTTTGACTTTTATTATACAAACTATATGAAGAGAGACATGTTTCAGAAATACGGTCAACCTATTATCAGAGGTTAATGACGCTTACAGTTAAAGGATACAACAAAAGAGAACATTGAAGCAAAAGCACGATTAAAATGCAAAGTGGATATCTTTTATTATCAGATAGCCAGGATGGGCTGTTATATAAAGAAGATGAGGCATTGTTATTAGACAAGAATAATAAACAAGGGTTTTGCAACACTGACATTTATGAGATAAGTCATGCGCTTTCTCACGTCAGCGTAAGTATCAATGCCACTACAGAAGCACTAGTCGACGTTGGATTTACAATGTATAAATTTTGATTTGATTGTGCCTTTAATAGAGTATAAGACTGACCAGGTTGATATAGGAGAGAGGAAAGAAGAGTTAATGGTGAATTTGATAACTATGAAACAACTCATGCGCTCTCTCATTAAATAGTAAGTATGAGGATGCCACAACAGCTGTACCTGACATTATTTGATTTTATATGTGAACTGTGAATAGATATTGATGCATGTATATGAGTTTAGCCTGACAGGGTAAATACAAGAGATAAGGTTGAGAGGAAGAAAAGGAGGATAAATTTTGGGCAGACTATATATGTATAAGCAAGAGTCTGCAGAAGAGGCAATAATAATAATACCTTTGAAACATAAATTGAATCAAGGTCTGGATGCATGGATATGAAGTGGAGATTTGAAACATACACTTTATTGGAAAATTATGGAACTTATATTTTGTAAATAAAGCTGTTATAATTGGAAATACACCACGTAAGTTGGTTTGATTAATAAAAGGTTGTGGAGTGGGTGTGTGAATAAGGAGTAACTGCAAACAAATAATAGAAAAACATACCACTATACGAGCTAGTCACTGCATAACAACAAGGAGAGAAGAACGAAGCCTGGAGAAAAGAAACGAACCATATCTCATCCAAGAATCGCTACCTCTGGCGGTGATGGCCAGTCAATAAGAGATACTCTTACTTGGAAGATGAGTCAATAGTTTAAGTTGACAACTTGAATAAACAACAACTAGGCCTGCCCCTGTCACCTCCTTAATACTTAAAGGAGATCCTGCACTGTCACAATAATGCAAGTACGATGACAGACTGCTGGTAACAGGGACCACATAATGTAAGTACGATGACAGACTGCTGGTAACAGGGACCGCATAATGCACATACGATGACAGACTGCTGGTAACAGGGACCGCATAATGCACGTATGATGACAGACTGCTGGTAACAGGGACCACATAATGCAAGTACGATGACAGACTGCTGGTAACAGGGACCACATAATGCACGTACGATGACAGACTGCTGGTAACAGGGACCACATAATGCAAGTACGATGACAGACTGCTGGTAACAGGGACCACATAATGCAAGTATGATGACAGACTGCTGGTAACAGGGACCACATAATGCACATACGATGACAGACTGCTGGTAACACGGACCACATAATGCAAGTACGATGACAGACTGCTGGTAACAGGGACCAAATAATGCAAGTACGATGACAGACTGCTGGTAAAAGGGACCACATAATGCAAGTATGATGACAGACTGCTGGTAACAGGGACCACATAATGCACGTACGATGAGAGACTGCTGGTAACAGGGACCACATAATGCACATATGATGACAGACTGCTGGTAACAGGGACCAAATAATGCACGTATGATGACAGACTGCTGGTAACAGGGACCGCATAATGCATGTACGATGACAGACTGCTGGTAACAGGGACCGCATAATGCACATATGACAGACTGCTGGTAACAGGGACCACATAATGCAAGTACGATGACAGACTGCTGGTAACAGGGACCACATAATGCACGTACGATGACAGACTGCTGGTAACAGGGACCACATAATGCACGTATGATGACAGACTGCTGGTAACAGGGACCGCATAATGCACGTACAATGACAGACTGCTGGTAACAGGGACCAAATAATGCAAGTACGATGACAGACTGCTGGTAACAGGGACCACATAATGCACGTACCATGACACTCATGGATATTACCTCAAATAACAAGTGACAGTAATGATTAGATTAAAAATAATAAAATACACCAGTGGAATTCAAATATACATTACATCCCTCTTACTTGTACAGACTTACTTAGAAACAAAACATTGCTTAATTAAGCATTCCCAGAATTTGAAGGTCTTTTGTTTCTTTTTCTGATGGATGCACCCACCTTATATTTGGGTTGGTTTTTCTGGACTATCTTCATTGCACACAGGTAACTCCATCAGTGCTCCGATCTCCACCCTTAGATCACACAAGGAGAATCTCAGCACAGTGCACGAACTCTGTAGCACCGGCGAGGATCTCAATATGTGTATACAGAAATCACACATTCTATAAATATTTTTGTGGTGGATATGTTTCCTTAATTTTATAAATTTTGCCAGGGCAGCGGCCATATGGCCTACTCTTTACGATTTCCAACTGCCGAGGGATTTTTAACACGCGCAACTTGCACAAGGGACCTCCTATTTTTCACCCATATCCCAGAAGGCTAGGAATCCAGTCTCACTACACATGAGATCACGGGGGAGTATGACATCACTGGTTATGAAAAAATTTCAATAAAATATATTCCCGGTACAGGGAACCAAACCCGTTACCTTTAGAATAAGGGGCAGACGCCATACCTCTTAGCCACTCCACCCCATATAAAAAAGGTAAAGGTAGTCCCATAGTGGATACTGCCACAGGGGAGTGAAGTGTTACAGACTTCACTTTACTTGGTCTAGCATCAAGAAATGGGGTGACCAGTTCCCTTCCTCTCTGCCTTTTCTTTCCCTAACTCAAGACCAAAGTCAGGTAGTCATTTACAGCTGGGTAGACTGGACCGTGCAAGTACCGTGATTCATGAACAGAACTCGGCACCTGTGCCATGACAGACCAGTGCTCTAACCGCTCTGTCTATTGGATACTCACCCCCATATAAAACAGACCAATAATTATGATAGAAGTGTGTCTAGATACATTGTGGTGTTCATGTCTTGTAGTGTTTTGCAGTCATTCGTATATTCATTAGCTCTCCTAGAAGCATAGGCCTTCAACAAATGTAAGCCAAGTCGTCCTGTGATATGCCATCAGCTCAAAGGCTTTCCACGTCTGCCTCATCATTTTTTTAAAATTATATTTTTCTGTATCCATTTCGTTTCTGTCTCCAGTTTTTTTCTTCATGTTTTATTTTGGTCAACCTCATCTTCCCTGACCCTGGGGATTCCAGAACAAGGACTGCTTGGTAATGCTTTCAACAGGTTTCCTCAGTGTGTGTTCTATCCAAGTGCTAATTTATATTAATAATATTTAAATAAAATAATCCACTCCACACAGTCTGCCTGAGGAAATTCTCGGAATCTTTTGGCCGAATACTATAACTAACCATGAACTACTTACTCTGAGTAACCAGGAGGACATGCACACCATCATAGCTAGCAGACGCTGGAGTTGGGTTGGCCACATCCTCAGAAGAGACCCTGATGCGATCACAAGCACAGCTATGTAATGGACCCCCAAAGGAAAGCGAAAGAGAGGCTGACCAAAAACAACTTGGTGTAGAACTGTGGAGGCCGAGATGCAAAGAATGAACCACAGCTGGGGCACTGTACGAAGGATAGCTGCCGACTAAACACAGTGGAAGCAGTTTGTTGCTGCCCTACAAGATGCCCCCAGGCATGATGGCCAATGACTGCTTTGTCAATCGGCGGCTAAGGATCACAGAAGAAGACGAAAATAATCCACCACAAGACTTAATTTAAGATAGCCCATATTCACCAATTCAACCATTATTATAAACATACTTCAACCATTTAAATATAACTCCATAATAATTACAAATACTTTACCAAAATAGCTTACTTTCCCATCACATCAATTATGTAAATAATGAGGCATTTGTATCACATTCACTAGTAACATTTGGCTCCCTGATTATTACAAATGCAACCACTCTACAATTTCAAGTTAACAACAGGCCAAAAAAAATTAATTAATTAAAGAATAATTTTAGTTAGCTGGATATATCTTCAAAGTCCTTCTTCAGTGCTTCCAGATCTGGTTTTTCAAATAACCACTGCTGCGTTTTTGAATCTTGGCTACACGGATTCATGAATATTTCATGTGTATCCTTATCACTGTCCAAACACAGTCCACTGATAGGATGGAAGAGCTGATTGGTTGCCTTAAAAAAAAAAAGAGAGAAAATGTAATATAAATTATGCATTTAAGCATCTACGTGACAGGTGTAAATATGTATATCACAGTGCATACATGCCAACTAGCACAGGTTACCGTATAAAAAGAATGTTGAGACAAAACACCCAGTACATGTGCTTGAAATGCCACGACTATCTGAAAACGACTGCCAACGAGCCATTGGTATGTTGGAGACCGGAATGAGCTCGCGGGCCATTGCCAGAAGGATGAATTGCCACCACAGCACTATTGTACGTCTCAATGAACATTACGGAACCACTGGCAGTGCCCGGGGTAGACTTCGGAGTGGCCAACCATGAGTTACTACCCCTGCGCAAGATCATCATATTGTGCTGAGTCACCTAAGGAATCGTTCTCTCCCGGCACGTCAAACAGCAAGAGAAATAGTGGATGGACGTGGGCAAGTCTCTCGAATGACAGTCATACGACGACTCAGAGATACAGGCCTTACTGCAAGACGACCTTATGTTGGGCCAAACTTGACTCACAGACATCGTCAGTAGCACCTGCAATGGGCAGAGCAACATGTCAGATGGACTAGACTGCAGTGGAATGCTGTCCTATTCACAGACGAGAGCAGATTCAACATATCCTTTGCTGATGGACGTATGCGGATTTGGCGACGGTGTGGAGAGCGCTTTGCAGATTGCTGTGTTCGCCAGCACAACCGATTTGGAGGTGGCAGTATTCACATTTGGGGAGGATTCAGTTTTCACCATCGTTTGCCTCTTCACGTCTTCCGTGGAAATGTTAATGCTGTGACATATCGAGATGAGGTTCTGGATGCATTGGTTGCTCCTGCGTTCACAAATTATCCAGACTTGCAGCTTCTCCAGCAGGATAACGCACGTGCGCACACCGCATGCATTACGCAGCAATATCTACAGCAGCAGAACATTGTGACGATTGATTGGCCTGCCCTATCACCAGACATGTCCCCTATAGAACATCTGTGGGACGAACTTGGATGCAGAGTCTACAGGCAAGGTTCTCCAGCTAATCTGCAACAGCTCGAAGCTGCTCTTACACGTGAATGGGACTTGTACGTTCCATGCGGTGCCGTTGCCAAGCTTGTTTGCAAGCACACGGTGGACATACCAGATACTGAGGATAGTGTGAATGAATTTTTTTATTGGTTGCATTTTTGGTTTTCTCCCTTGCCTGCACAGAATGCAATGAATTTCATAACAATCAAATGTACAAATTAATGACCAGCATGGATTCATAGGAAAATGAATAAAGATTCCAAATATGTAAATACTTATATTTACATTTCACACTCTGTTCCTGGATTATGCAGGTGGTGCATTTTTAATGTGCTTCAGTATATATATATATATATATATATATATATATATATATATATATATATATATATATATATATATATATATATATATATATATATATATATATATATATATATATATATATATATATAGTTGTAATGCTCCGTATTGAGTTTCCCATTATAACCTACATGAAGAATTGTACCAAATGTGCTCAATACAAACAAGCAAAAGGCAGTAAACAATAAGTAATGTGAAAGCATTGGCAGAAAAATAAAAATGCTCTTTTGTTTTCTCAAAGAACAAAATGGTCATTGTATGGTTTTTTTCTGTCTTTGTCTGTATTATATTTTGTAAATAAATAATGATGGAAAACATGAGACCTGTGAGCAGTAGATAAATAAATGAGTACATAAATATAGGTACATTACTGGCACTCGTTAAGACAGAAAGAAGGATGACCCAGACAACAAGAAAGAAATATAAGTGATAGGGTCACCAGGAATCAAACAAAAGATCATCGGGGTGCTAAACTGGCAATGTGTATTTTCACAATTTACTTTTTCAGCAAGGCGATGGCACCATCTGGATAGTCCCTGGTTTGATTCCTATGTGTTCTTTTTAGGATTTACTTTTGCAGTAAGGCGATCACGCCATTTAGCTGGCCCCTGGTTGGATTCTCAGTGAGTCTATCACTTATATTCTTTTCTGTTGTCAGGTGTCGTCCTCCTTTCTAACCGTGTTTATTTATTCAAATATTTATTGACTATATTTCTTACATATCACTATGATGTAAAAATCAAACAAATTAAAATTACAATGAATACTCTATTTACAACCGAAGATTAGGTAGACATCCCCAAGATTGTGGATGAGCTGAGACAAATGAAGCTCATCTGATGCTAATCCACTACCCTCCCATTTCTTACCAAAAAAAAAAGCAGCTTCTCTGAGTGCCATTCTGTCAACTCCCAGCTGTTACTACAAATCTATCTGACACATGAAAAGTTTGTGATAAATATACCTGTTTACACAGGAGTTAACCAGGAATGCAAATGAAAGAACAGGTTGGCTGCAAGAAAACAGACAGATACACAACACACACAAACATGTGTGTACAACAGATATAAAAGAATAGGTGGACAAACTTAAACCAGAAAAATAACCAATAAATAGTGGATAACAAGTACATATATAAGTATATATATATATATATATATATATATATATATATATATATATATATATATATATATATATATATATATATATATATATATATATATATATATATGTATTTACCTGTCACAAAAAGTAGGGGATATTTTACAAAAGAGTGGATTTTGTATTTTAATGGTTGAATGGACATATTGAGCACGCTCTTCTCCACTCTCACGTGCAATATCA
Organism: Oreohelix idahoensis; assembly: GCA_024509875.1. NCBI lineage: Eukaryota > Metazoa > Mollusca > Gastropoda > Stylommatophora > Oreohelicidae > Oreohelix > Oreohelix idahoensis. The sequence goes on from JAMPIV010002936.1 coordinate 296,218, forward strand.
TGTTGACCTGGTGACTCGTGATGAGTAAGCTTATCCCAAGAACAGAGGTGGGGGCCCATCCGTAAATTTCACACATTATTCTTTTTCACAAAAATGCGTGTATCTCGGGTTTGATGAACACTACTCACCATGGACAGGTATAAAAAGACTCTGCAACAGATACAATTTCTTTTCTTCGTCATGGAACGTTTGACAGAACAGCAGAGATGGATAGCCATAGGCATGTTGCAAACCGGAAGTTGGCAAGTGGATGTTGCTCGGAACCTCAATGTTTCACAGTCAGTTGTCAGCAGACTGTGGAACAGGTATCAAAATTTCCACACAGTGGCTGATCTGCCTCGGACTGGCCGCTCAAGAGTCACTACACGCCGCCAAGATCAACTTCTTGTTACTCAGGCCCTCAGAACTCGGACTCTAAATGCTACTCAACTTCAGCAACACCTTCAACAGACCACTGGGATCCAGGTCTCAACTCAGACAGTACGAAACCGTTTGCACCAAGTGCAACTGGCCTCACGCAGACCATTTGTAGCTTTGCCCATGTCACCACAACACAGGTGAGCAAGAATGGATTGGTGCCAACGTCATCATCGGTGGACCAATCAACAGTGGGCATCAGTGATGTTTTCTGATGAGTCCCATTTCGTTTTGGATTTTCATGATCGTCGAATACGTGTCTGGCGACGGCGAGGTAAGCGTTACCAGCCTCCTGCAACTGTTGTACACAACCATTATGGAGGTGGCAGTGTAATGGTGAGGGCAGGCATCTGTATGAATGACAGGACCGACCTTCACATATGCCAGGTCAATATCACAGGGCTCTACTACCGTGACAACATCATCAAGCCTATCGCTGTGCCATTTGCTCAACGGCACGGACCAGATTTCTTCTTCCAGGATGACAATGCACGTCCTCACCGTGCTCGCGTCGTCCAAGATCACCTTCAGATGCAGCATATCCGAACATTACCGTGGCCGCTGATGTCCCCCGACCTGTCTCCTATTGAGCATTTGTGGGACCTCCTGAATAGACGCGTCCAACAACGTCCAGCCGCTCCACAGACTCTTCAGCAGTTAGCCCAGGCCCTTCAGCAGGAGTGGCAGAGAATTCCTCAAGACATCAGAAGGCTTATTTGCAGTATGAGACGTCGTTGCAATGCATGTTTAGCGGCAAACGGGGGCCCTAAACGTTTTTAGAAATATTGGAATATTTTTGTGAAAATGAAGTACCTACCCCGCCTTGGTTGCCAGTGTGACTAAAATCATGTGAGTAAAGCCATAACACTTCTTATACCGCAAATGTCTTGTTATGATGCTCAAGTTTACTTGTACGAAGGAATAAATGAACTAATTTAAAATATATTGTCTTTGGATAACTTTTAAATTCAATATCCCCTACTTTTTGTGACAGGTATATATAAGATATAAAAGAACAGGTGGACAACAAATAGTCAGCAGTAAAATAGATATAAAAGAACAGGTGGACAACAAATAGTCAGCAGTAAAATAGATATAAAAGAACAGGTGGACAACAAATAGTCAGCAGTAAAATAGATATAAAAGAACAGTTGGACAACAAATGGACAGCAGTAAAATAGATACAAATGGACAGCAGTAAAATAGATATAAAAGAACAGTTGGACAACAAGTAGACAGCAGTAAAATAGATATAAAAGAACAGGTGGACAACAAGTAGACAGCAGTAAGACAGGTATAAAATAAAAGATGGACAAAAAGTGGAGAGAAAAAACAGATTTAACAATGGACAACAAAGGGACAGCACAATACAATGCAACATAATTCACTTCATGAAGATATGAGTGTAAAACTCCCTTTCTCCATGATGTTTACAGACATATGAAGAAAAACAAAACTAAGTAAAGTACTAAAATTAGTATAAACTTTAAAAGCTGGACCCATCTGTGACTAAATTGAGTAGTAAATGCTCACCACATTGTACTTAAATCTCTGATTGCCCCCCATGCCATGGCATGTAAAAAGTATCACAGGAGTTTTGGCTATACTTCTGGAGACATCAAAGCAAACATTGCGCTTCTTTGGACGAATATCTTTATGCCAGGAGAATTCAAATTGCTGTTGAAAGAAAATTTAAAAAAAAAAACATTGGATATGTCATGACAGGACCTGCTGTGGGGGAAAAAAAAACAAATTAAAAAAAATAAATAAATAGACTTAAACCAATATTGTAAGAAGGATTAAAAACAGTCTACTGAGGGCAAGATTGCAGGATGAGAGAAAACAGATAAGTTATTGTAAGTACAAGGAAAGTCTAAAAACTGGATGAAAGAGAACAGAGAAGTTGTTAAAACCAGGTATGTTTTAGGGCAAGAATACTAGACAGAGAGAACATAAGAATTGATGACACAAGGTACATTTTATGGCAAGAGTACAGAATCAGAGAGGACATAAGAACTGATGATACAAGGTACATTTTATGGCAAGAGTACAGGATCAGAGAGGACATAAGAAATGATGATACAAGGTAAATTTTAGGGCAAGAAAACAGGATCAGAGAGAACATAAAAACTGATAATACAAGGTATGTTTTAGGGCGAGAGTACATATTCAGAGAGGACTTAAGAACTGATGATACAAGGCACATTTTAGGGCAAGAGTACAGGATCAGAGAGGACATAAGAACTGATGATACAAGGTACATTTTAGGGCAAGAGTGCAGGATGAGAGAGAACATGAGAAGTGATGATACAAGGTACGTTTTAGGCCAACAGTACAGGATGAGAGAGAATAGAGAAATTGATGAAACAAGGTATGTTTTAGGGCAAGAGTACAGGATCAGAGAGGACATAAGAACTGATGATACAAGATACATTTTAGGGCAACAGTACAGGATGAGAGAGAATAGAGAAACTGATGATACAAGGTATGTTTTGGGCAAGATTGGAGGATGAGAGAGAATATAAGAGTGGTTCTCACGCTTCAAATGTCTGGACAAATGGCTCATGCAAAACCAGCTCCTGCATTAAAATAATGCAGCAGTTTTTGGTCAGAAACAACATGGCAATGGCTATATCTATTCCATCTCTCCCCTCCAAATTTAGCCCCCTTGATTTTTACTGTTCCATAAAATTAAGATTTAGTCGAAGGGATTAAGATCTGAGAACACTGAGAACGTTCAGGTGGAAACGCAGGAAGTGCTGAACAACATCTCAAAAATAAGAGTTATAGTCTTGCCTCTAGCAATGGGAAAGGTGCAGGGATCATTGTATCAACTCCCAAGGGGACTGTCTCAAAGGTGACAGCTGTGGTTACAACTTCTGGTTAAGTCTATGGTTTTTTTAATGGCTATGGTCCAGGTACTTTTGGATAGTGAGATTTTGACAATAAACAAACAGATGGGGAAAAAACCAGGAGGCGGCAGATACGTGGTTCTTAATCAGCACACAATATATACATGGGACAGCCTGAAAAAGCAGAAACAGAAGAAAATTATCAATTAGCTTGATAAAACGCAGATAGCCAATGCTCTTGGATCATCATGGGAAAAGTCAAAGATTCTGGTAACAATTGGTAAATCCAACTCAATGAGAAGAAAAGGAAGACACAGAGGGACATAAACTCAACAAACTGACTACATGACATGGAAGAGACTAAAGACACAGTTGATTCCAGATGTCAGGACTGTGGTAATTGGACAGACACAAAAACCAGTGTCAGTTGCCACAGCATTCAATGAATGATATGCAGGCTTTTGTCCAGTTCTGTTCCAAAATACCTCTCCACATGTAAGCCTACCTTGCCGTTGGTTGGAGAGCTTGAGTGCTCCAATGATCCCGGGAGCTATGCCGGCGGGAGTTTTACTCCTGGCAGGGTCACCCAAGCCGGACAGGTCCTTGGTGAGGGACCAGACAAAATGGGCTGAGGAGTAGGTGGAACCCTTTAGGTGTAGATGCAGAACCCACCGGCGAGTGGTACATGCTCTGGTCTGCACCAATCCACTCCCACTTCATGGGTTAAATGCTTTCTTGCCTCATTCTTCACTGTTTGTCGTCTATCTGGAGTAGTTTGGGACCCCTTACGGTGTAGGCGCAGTACCCACCGGCGAGTGGACCATGCTCTGGCCAGCATTAACCCAAACCCGGGTAGATGAAGCTCGTAAGCCTTGGAAGGCAGTTCGTCTAGGAGAAGGAAAACTCTGATTTTAAACCACCTGCTGCCTTGCAGGCAGGCTGGGGACAGTCAAGGGCTAAGGAACGCAACCCTAAAGAAACGCCTGTTGAAATCGGATGCACTGGGCTACATGCTCAACAAAACAGTGCAACGTACTATGCCTAATGAAAATGTCACGAATACAATTTAAGCGTTGTGGTGCTCATCCCGTGGAGTCCCGCCAGGCGGCAAGAGTGCCGGACCCCCCACTTCAAAGGGGTCCAACCAATACTACTGGTGGTCACCTTCCCCTGAATTGTGGCAAAGGTGCCCAACATATGAGGAACAGAGAAAACGCATATGGCCATCACCAATACCATTCCTGGAGAAAATCTACGGAGATATCAACAGCCTCAGGCTGACCACTGCTTTCTTTGAACTTATTCAAGTTGACATCTGAGGGTGAATGAAGAAGAAGAAGTTCCAAAATACTTTATTTCTGACACTCTCCTGCTACATAAATTTCAGTATCTTTCTTAAGAAGGATCAGTTTATAAATTTCTCTTTTGTGTCACTTTTATTGTTCCTCTGAACACACTGACCATACATTGGACGATCATTACCTGTTCTCCTCCTCCGCCAGAATCCTTAGTACATTTCTGAAGATCAAACTTCTGATTTTCTCCTTTAAACCTTGTGTCTATACATAAATTGCTAGCAGCATTGCGAATCTGGACAAAAAAATATAAAGACATACAAGATGATTTGATATTTTACTGTGACTTTAAATGTTCTGTATGTTGCTGTAGCTTTTCTGCTTACAAAACTGAATGTTGCTGTCAAGAACTCTTGCCTATTTCAGAATCACTGGTAGGTCAAAACAAAGTTTTTGAAAAAAAAAAAAAAAAAAAAAAAAAAATGGTCATTACCTTCTTTTCTCTTGTTGCTCCTGATGGAGCATGGAGCCACCACTACAGCTGACTCCCTTGAAGGAAATCAGCATCAAAACATTCATGTGGTCATGGAGCGGTAGTTTCTGTAGCAATCTGTTTTACATGATAAGGTTGCCAGCCTCATACACAACCCCATATTAACCCCCTCCTATGACATGCCTGAGGGAGTAGTAGTCCTATTCTTTCTTTATCTCCTCAGAGACCCCAGGAACAATACGGGGTAAAAATGACAATATTCTGCTTAACTCTTTAAGTCCCGATCAACGTTATATCGTAGTATTTATTCACATGATAGCGAAGACGACTCAGATTTTTAGCAGGAGCCTGATATTGAGTCCTCGGACACCGAAGATGATAATGGAAGGTCTGATGTCGATAATGAAGTTATAGATACAGGAGCATGTAATTCCTATGGATTACACATCATCTTTCATATATTCACTCTCAGGAACATTATAGAGCAGGGTTCAGATAGACTTAATAAGTATAGCCAGCAGGTGGGCTTGAACATCAACCTAAAGAAGAAGAGGTCATGACGCTCAATGTCAGTAAGGAATCAGCAACTGGAACAGACAGATGCCTTCACATACCTAGGATGTATAGTAACACCAGACGGCGGAGCAAGCAAAGACATCAACAACAGAATGAACAAAGCAAGAACAGCCTTTTTTAGTCTAAACAACATCTGGAAGTCCTCTCAGTACAGCACAAGCCAAAATTAGGATTATATCAGAGCTGTGTGCTTTCTGTGCTTCTCTATGGTGCGGAGAGCTGGAGAGTTACAGAGAAGGAAATGTCGAAATTGTCCTCTTTTCACACAACATGCCTAAGAAAAATTCTCCTAATCTTTTGGCCGAATACCATCACCACCCAAGATCTGCTTACTTGGAGCAAGCAAGAGGACATGCACACAATCATAGCTGGCAGACGCTGGAGCTAGGTTGGCCATGTCCTCAGAAGAGACCCCGATGCCATCACAAGAACAGCTGTGCTATGGACCCCTGAAGGAAAACGAAAGAGAGGCCGACCAAAAACAACTTGGCGGAGGACTGTGGAGGCTAAGATGCAAAGAATGAACCAGAATTGGGGCAATGTACGAAGGATGGCCGCCGACCGAGCAAAGTGGAATCAATTTGTTGTTGCCCTACAAGATGCCACCAGGCGCAATGGCCACTGACTGCTTTGACGGTCGGTGGCTAAGGATCAAAGAAGAAGAAGAAGCTCAGAATGGCAAAGACAGCTGTACATTAATTTCGTTGATTTTGAAAAGGCTTTTGACAGCATACATAGGGACAGTTTATGGAAAATACTGAGGGCTTATGGAATTCCAAGCTGCATAGTGTCAATCATAAAAAGCCTCTATGCCAACTTTATGTGTAGTGTTGGGCAGAGCAACCTAACCTTTGAGGTGAAGACAGGAGTACGACAGGGATGCCCCTTATCAACCACTCTATTTTTAACAGTCATAGATTGGGTGATGCACCAGACAACAGAGGGCAGTCCAAGAGGAATAAGATGGACTACATTTTCTACTTTGGAAGATCTGGAATATGCAGATGGCATTGCACTACTAGCACATTCACATCAACACATCCAGGAAAAAACGGATAGACTTAATAAGTTTAGCCAGCAGGTGGGCAAGAACATCAATTTAAAGAAGTCTGAGGTCATGACGCTCAATGTGAGCAACCCTGAGCCCATATCAGTAAGGAATCAGCAACTGGTACAGACAGACACCTTCACATACCTAGGATGCATAGTAGCACCAGACAGCGGGGCAGGCAAAGACATCAACATCAGAATGAATAAGGCAAGAACAGCCTTTTTTTAGCCTAAACAACATCTGAAAGTCCTCTCAATACAGCACAAGCACAAAATGAAGATTATATCAGAGCTGTGTGCTTTCTGTGCTTCTCTATGGTGCGGAATGCTGGAGAGTTACAGAGAAGGAAATGTCGAAATTGTCCTCTCTTCACACAACATGCCTAAAAAAAATTCACCGAATCTTTTTGGCCAAATACCATCACCAACCAAGATCTGCGTACTCGGAGCAAGCAAGAGGACATGCACACCATCATAGCTGGCAGACGCTGGAGCTGGGTTGGCCATGTCCTCAGAAGAGACCCCGATGCCATCACAAGAACAGCTATGCTTTGGACCCCTGAAGAAAAACGAAAGAGAGGCAGACCAAAAACAACCTGGCGGAGGACTGTGGAGGCTGAGATGCAAAGAATGAACCAGAGTTGGGGCACTGTACGAAGGATGACCGCCGACCGAGCAAAGTAGAATCAATTTGTTGTTGCCCTACAAGACGCCACTAGGCGTGATGGCCACTGACTGCTTTGACGGTCTGCGGCTAAGGATCAAAGAAGAAGACACATCATCTTGAGAAGAGGGGCAGCTCAGCAAAGTAAGAATATATAATTTCCTCTTTTTTACAACCATGTGACCTGCTGTTGTAATCTGTGAAATTAACAATTTCCTGAGTGTTAATTGACTAAAAACTTATTGTACTTTGTGATTTTTTGAAACTTTACACTTGGATATTCTCCTGGGGAACAATTCTAGAAGAATTTGATTGAATACTTTTGCTCTAATTTTTCAATGGCTTATTCTTTCAGCCTCCATTTTACCTTGGATAACTAATAATTTTTCAATGAATGCTTTTATACTTGTAGCACTAGAGTAAAGTACATCCATTTACTTTCAGTTTCATATAAGTATATAAACCAATAAAGCGGTATTGAATCAGTTTTACAAATAACGGTTCACATGAAACGGTTCACAGTTTCATATACAACAACAAAGTTATTTATGCATTTGAACGTTTAAAAAATTATTTCCAAACAACAACAACAATAAAACCATACTGGGGTGGCAATTTTTGTTTTGGCCAAACCCACTTTTTTGCTTGGGACTGAAAGAGTTAAAAAGCTGACTTCATTTAATCAATCAATACTCCTTAGTTCCACAATGAGCATAGACCTTCAACAAACACAAGCCAAGCCCTCCTGTCACGTGACATCCTTCAACAAACACAAGCCAAGCCCTCCTGTCGCATGTCAAGTTCTTTCCATGTTTTCTTCATCAGTTTTCCTTCTGTCTCCAGTTCTCTTCTTCGTGTGTTTTTTGGTCTACCTCTGTCTCTCTTTCCCTGGGGATTCCAGAACAAGGACTGCCTTGTAATGCTATCAAATGGTTTCCTCAATGTGTGTCCCATCCATCACCAGCATCTTCTTCTCAACTCTTGTTCCACTGGCACTTGTCTGGTTCTTGTCATCAGTTCCACATTTGTGACTTTGTCGTACCATTTCAGTCCTTCTATTCTACGCAAGCACCTGTTTATAAAAGTCTGTAACATTTTGGTTGTTGTTTCTGTTGTTCTCCATGTTTCACGCCCATACATTAGGACTGACTTGACAACTGAGATGATGATTCTTATTTTTGTGTTGGACTTGATTTCTCTTGATCTCCATATGTTTTCCAATGCAATGAAAGCTCCTCTTGCTTTTTATATTCTTATTCAGATATTACTGTCTGTCCCTCCAACTTTGTCTATATTGCTGCCAAGATATGTGTATGATTCTGGTAGTGGTGTTTCTTCAAGTTTAAACTTGTTATAATTTATTGCATTTATTCTCATTATCTTTGTCTTTTCCCTGTGTACTTTCAGATCCACTTGTGACCTCTCATCAAGTATTTTCATTTTGTCTTGCATCCAATTATGGTTATGCGACAGAAGAGCCAAGTCATCTGCAAAATCTAGATCAGGGGTCGGCAAACTTTTAGTAGTGTCGTGCTGAAGTAATGTTGCAAAGTCACTCAGCGTGCCAACCTAAGTCCACCATACTTTTATATACAACAATTATTGAAATAATTTAAAAATGATCTTGTATTAACATGTTTCCGATACATTAAATAACTATTCTATTCTTTGTAGATTATTCAATATTTTAATATAAATAGGAACAAATATCAATACAAATATTATGTTTTGCAAAATTTAAGTTCTGAACACATTAGTTTGAAATTTTATAATAAAATTGCCATATGTTTATTTTGTTAAGACAGAAAGTCCAATAGTTTGAAGAACAAAACAATTAAATAAACCAAACATAAAACACGTCATTAAAATTTTAATATGAGTAATCATTGATTATTATTGATCTGAGTCATTAATAAATTAATGGGACCCGTGTCCTTGCTTCTCCTTGATTAATTGTTCAATATCAGGTGTGTATTTTGTCAGTTTCAGCTTCACACAGGCTTCTGAATGCACAGGTGTTAGGCGACTTCTCTGTGAACTTAAAACAGCTTTCATGTGTGAGAAAATTTGTTCACATGTATAAGTTGACCCAAAAGCCGAAAGTAGAGCAAATGCAACTTTCTTCAAACAGGTGAACGCTTCAGGCAGGGATGTCCAGCAGTTGAGGATGGCAGCTGACTTTTCCAAGCAGCTTCCTTCAAGAGTTTTTTGCAATTCTACAAATTTTATCGTCCATAACTCTGATGCCTTGAATTCGATGTGTTGCATTTCAAAATTGTCAACTTCCATCCACTCGAAAAGAGATAGGTCAAATGGGATGTTAGTATGATCAATTAAGTCGGACTTGATGAGGTAAGAAAACATGGGCCCGTGAATTTTGAAGTCTTGACCTCGTTTAGCAAACTCTCCTTTGAGAGCTTCAACGTATTTCTGAAGCTCATCTCTGTTGACAGTAAATCGATTTGAATGAGCCTTTACGTTTGGAAAGTACGTGTATGTGTTAGTGGTAATATCTCTGCAAAATGTGTCTAATTTTGACGCAAATCCTTTCCAGTACTCAAAAAGATCAAGTACTGTTTGACCCTGCCCTTGTAAACGCAAGTTTAATTCATTCAGATTTGTAGTTATGTCAGCCAGAAACATCAGCTTGCACAGCCAGTCCTCGTCCTTCAATTCCGGGAAATGTTGTTCTTTTTCATCAAGAAACACCTTGATTGCTTCTAGACATGATATAAATCTGTTCACAACATTACCTCGACTAAGCCAACGAACATTGCTGTACAGCGGGAGGTCCGCATATGCGCTCTCCATTTCTTGTAGAAGAAACTTGAATTGCCTGTGGGTCAATGAAGAGCGAGAAACTATGAAGTTAACTATCTTGACAACAGTTTCCATTACAGAGTTCAAGGATAGTGACGAAATCTTCGCACACAAACTCTCCTGGTGTATAATGCAATGGAAGCTCAATACTTGACGTCCAATACGATCCTCAAGAAGTTTAACAAATCCTTTGTTCTTTCCGACAAATGCAGGGGCGGCATCAGTAGTAACACAGAATATTTTATTCATGTTAATGTTCTGATTTTCGGAATAGCTTACAAATGCAGTTATAATGTCCTCTCCCTTGGCTGTACCATCAAAAGGTATCAAGCAGCACAGTTCTTCATAAATACGGTCGTTGTCACAATATCGCGCAACTATAGCTAGGTGCGTCACGTCATTCACATCGACACTTTCGTCAAGAGCGACACTAACTACAACAGCTTGTTGTAACCCGGTTGTTTGTTTTACCGTTACATTTTCAGCCATACTCCGAGACAGTATTGTTTCTTTATTTGGTTAATCACTAAACAAAATTTCAGCACTGCTCAAAAAGTTTCCTTGATGTATTCTCCATCTGTGAAAGATTTGCCCTTCGAAGCCACACACAGTGCAATTTTGTAACTACATTCGGTAGCTTTATTTTTTGGTTCCAATTACTTGACTAAAAATACTACTTTGTTTTTTGTAGCCAGAAACAGCCATACTACTTTGTTTTTTGTTGCCAGAAACAGCCATTTTTATGGCTTCACTTTTCTCCTCAGAGTTTTTAAACATGGACTGATGTGTGGTTTGATAGTGTCTTTGTACACTTGACGTACGGCACATGACACTTTCATAACATAAAGCACAAACAGCACGATCCTTTTGTTGTATGAATCCATATTCGTTTGTCCAAAAGTCTTGAAACGAGCGTATATCAAGTTTTTGTCTTTTTTGAGTCATTTTAACGGCACCGTATTACTTAATAACAACACCAACTTTTGTGCTGCGGTCAACGGACTGTACGGGCATGAGTATGCGACAGCCGGGAGAACTGTAGAGATGGTGGTGGTCGGGAGAGAGGGGAAGGATAGGACGGAAATATAACTTTGTCGAGGTCAGTCATTGTTGCTCCAAACTCACACTGGGAGTCAAAAACTGCGAGCGAAAACGAAATAAATACGCTCGCCCAGGCGCTAGCCAGACACTATTGCGTAATTATGATATTACGTCTCCGCTTGCCCGTCAAAATTCGCTTGAGATTCTTTTCAAGAATCTCATCCTGCAAACGTGCTGCAGGCGGTTTGGTAGCAAATCGCTTTGTGTGGATTTTTAACAATGGTATAAGCGCCGTACCGTTCAGAAAGCAATGGCAAACTACTGAATGAAAAAATTGCCTAGAAAAATCACAAACAGCCAATAAAAGCTGGGGTTGATTGCTACGTCCTGTAAAGGATAAGCAACTAACTAACATCCTGCAAACTACGGTAGCAGGTAGACGCCAGACTAGCGGGCGCCGCAAAGTATAACCACTCCCCTTGAAATTCGTTGAAGAATGTTTATTCTCGGAAACGGTCCGTAAAAACGAAGACTTACGTGCAGTATAGTATGATCAGGCCTTTAGTTTGCATCAGATCGCACATTCTTACCTCCAATGTCTAATAACTTTCGTTTTGAAGGGTTGTAAAAACAGGTATATCTTTAAAAGAATTATATGCTTCTATTTAATTAAAAATTCAATTTTTTTTAAAAAATGAGATCATATAATGTACAGTATTTTAATTCACTCAGTGTGCCATTGAAAATCGTTCCACGTGCCACGCTTGGCACGCGTGCCGTACTTTGCCGACCCCTGATCTAGATCATCAAGCTGTTTAGTCAGATTCCACTGGATTCCATTTCTGTTGTGTGATGTTGATGTTTTCATAACCCAATCTATTTCTAGTAAGAAAAGAAATGGAGACAAGAGGTATCACTGTCGCACTCCAGATCTTATTCCAAATGGTTCTGTAAGTTGTTCTTCATGAAGAACTCTGCATGTCATGTCTTCATAAGCCTTCTTTATTAACTTAACGATCTTCATGAGATCTACAATATGCCTCATAACTTTTTAAAGTGATTCTCTGTCTACACTGTCAAATGCTGTTTCATAGTCCACAAATTCAATGTATAGCTGTGAATTTCATTCCAAACTTTGTTCAACTATTATTCTCAATTTAAAACTTCATTTAAAACAGACTATAAATCCAGGTTTTAATTCACCAAGATTAAAACTAAATATATATGGAATGACTTTCAAAATAACATGTTTTATATATCTGTGTTCTTGTAAACTGTATCTAAATTGTCTATAGGCAAAAACTGATTTAAATAATGGAACATAAGTTATAATGCTGAAGTGGAGAATGCATTATAACACTGCAGTGAAGAATACATTATAATTGTATAGTGCGGAATATGGTACAATCCTGTAGTGGAGAATATGTTATAATGCTGTAGTGGAGAATATGTTATATTGCTGTAGTGGAGAATATGTTATAATGCTGTAGTGGAGAATATGTTATAATGCTGTAGTGGAGAATATGTTATAATGCTGTAGTGGAGAATAATGGCACAGTGAAGAGTATGTTATAATACTGCAGTGGAGAATATAATACTGCAGTGGAGAATAATGGCACAGTGGAGAATATGTTATAATATTGCAGTGGTGAATATGTTATAATACTGCAGTGGAAAATATGTTATAATACTGCAATGGAGAGTAATGGCACAGTGGAGAGTAATGGCACAGTGGAGAATATGTTATAATACTGCAGTGGAGAATATGTTATAATACTGTAGTGGAGAATAATGGCACAGTGGAGAGTATGTTATAATACTGCAGTGGAGAATATGTTATAATACTGCAGTGGAGAATAATGGCACAGTAGAGAACATGTTATAATACTGCAGTGGAGAATATGTTATAATACTGTAGTGGAGAATATGTTATAATACTGTAGTGGAGAATACGTTATAATACTGTAGTGGAGAATACGTTATAATACTGTAGTGGAGAATAATGGCACAGTGGAGAGTATGTTATAATACTGCAGTGGAGAATATGTTATAATACTGTAGTGGAGAATATGTTATAATACTGTAGTGGAGAATAATGGCACAGTGGAGAGTATGTTATAATACTGCAGTGGAGAATATGTTATAATACTGCAGTGGAGAATAATGGCACAGTGGAGAGTATGTTATAATACTGCAGTGGAGAATATGTTATAATACTTTAGTGGAGAATAATGGCACAGTGGAGAGTATGTTATAATACTGCAGTGGAGAATATGTTATAATACTTTAGTGGAGAATAATGGCACAGTGGAGAGTATGTTATAATACTGCAGTGGAGAATATGTTATAATACTTTAGTGGAGAATAATGGCACAGTGGAGAGCATGTTATAATACTGCAGTGGAGAATATGTTATAATACTTTAGTGGAGAATAATGGCACAGTGGAGAGTATGTTATAATACTGCAGTGGAGAATATGTTATAATACTTTAGTGGAGAATAATGGAACAGTGGAGAGTATGTTATAATACTGCAGTGGAGAATATGTTATAATACTTTAGTGGAGAATAATGGAACAGTGGAGAGTATGTTATAATACTGCAGTGGAGAATATGTTATAATACTTTAGTGGAGAATAATGGAACAGTGGAGAGTATGTTATAATACTGCAGTGGAGAATATGTTATAATACTTTAGTGGAGAATAATGGAACAGTGGAGAGTATGTTATAATACTGTAGTGGAGAATATGTTATAATACTTTAGTGGAGAATAATGGAACAGTGGAGAGTATGTTATAATACTGTAGTGGAGAATATGTTATAATGCTTTAGTGGAGAATAATGGAACAGTGGAGAGTATGTTATAATACTGTAGTGGAGAATATGTTATAATACTTTAGTGGAGAATAATGGAACAGTGGAGAGTATGTTATAATACTGCAGTGGAGAATATGTTATAATACTTTAGTGGAGAATAATGGAACAGTTGAGAGTATGTTATAATACTGTAGTGGAGAATATGTTATAATACTTTAGTGGAGAATAATGGAACAGTGGAGAGTATGTTATAATACTGTAGTGGAGAATATGTTATAATACTTTAGTGGAGAATAATGGAACAGTGGAGAGTATGTTATAATACTGTAGTGGAGAATATGTTATAATACTTTAGTGGAGAATAATGGAACAGTGGAGAGTATGTTATAATACTGCAGTGGAGAATATGTTATAATACTGCAGTGGAGAATAATGGAACAGTGGAGAGTATGTTATAATACTGCAGTGGAGAATATGTTATAATACTGCAGTGGAGAGTATGTTATAATGGAACAGTGGAGAATATGTTATAATACTGCAGTGGAGAATAATGGCACAGTGGAGAATATGTTATAATACTGCAGTGGAGAATAATGGCACAGTGGAGAGTATGTTATAATACTGCAGTGGAGAATAATGGCACAGTGGAGAGTATGTTATAATACTGCAGTGGAGAATAATGGCACAGTGGAGAATATGTTATAATACTGCAGTGGAGAATAATGGCACAGTGGAGAATATGTTATAATACTGCAGTGGAGAATAATGGCACAGTGGAGAATGATGGAACAGTGGAGAATATGTAATAATACTTTAGTGGAGAATAATGGAACAGTGGAGAATATGTAATAATACTTTAGTGGAGAATAATGGAACAGTGGAGAATATGTAATAATACTTTAGTGGAGAATAATGGAACAGTGGAGAATATGTAATAATACTTTAGTGGAGAATAATGGAACAGTGGAGAATATGTAATAATACTTTAGTGGAGAATAATGGAACAGTGGAGAATATGTAATAATACTTTAGTGGAGAATAATGGAACAGTGGAGATTATGTAATAATACTTTAGTGGAGAATAATGGAACAGTGGAGATTATGTAATAATACTTTAGTGGAGAATAATGGAACAGTGGAGAATATGTAATAATACTTTAGTGGAGAATAATGGAACAGTGGAGAATATGTAATAATACTTTAGTGGAGAATAATGGAACAGTGGAGAATATGTAATAATACTTTAGTGGAGAATAATGGAACAGTGGAGAATATGTAATAATACTTTAGTGGAGAATAATGGAACAGTGGAGAATATGTAATAATACTTTAGTGGAGAATAATGGAACAGTGGAGAATATGTAATAATACTTTAGTGGAGAATAATGGAACAGTGGAGAATATGTAATAATACTTTAGTGGAGAATAATGGAACAGTGGAGAATATGTAATAATACTTTAGTGGAGAATAATGGAACAGTGGAGAATATGTAATAATACTTTAGTGGAGAATAATGGAACAGTGGAGAGTATGTTATAATACTGTAGTGGAGAATATGTTATAATACTTTAGTGGAGAATAATGGAACAGTGGAGAGTATGTTATAATACTGTAGTGGAGAATATGTTATAATACTTTAGTGGAGAATAATGGAACAGTGGAGAGTATGTTATAATACTGCAGTGGAGAATATGTTATAATACTGCAGTGGAGAATAATGGAATAGTGGAGAGTATGTTATAATACTGCAGTGGAGAATATGTTATAATACTGCAGTGGAGAGTATGTTATAATGGAACAGTGGAGAATATGTTATAATACTGCAGTGGAGAATAATGGCACAGTGGAGAATATGTTATAATACTGCAGTGGAGAATAATGGCACAGTGGAGAGTATGTTATAATACTGCAGTGGAGAATAATGGCACAGTGGAGAGTATGTTATAATACTGCAGTGGAGAATAATGGCACAGTGGAGAGTATGTTATAATACTGCAGTGGAGAATAATGGCACAGTGGAGAATATGTTATAATACTGCAGTGGAGAATAATGGCACAGTGGAGAATATGTTATAATACTGCAGTGGAGAATAATGGCACAGTGGAGAATGATGGAACAGTGGAGAATATGTAATAATACTTTAGTGGAGAATAATGGAACAGTGGAGAATATGTAATAATACTTTAGTGGAGAATAATGGAACAGTGGAGAATATGTAATAATACTTAAGTGGAGAATAATGGAACAGTGGAGAATATGTAATAATACTTTAGTGGAGAATAATGGAACAGTGGAGAATATGTAATAATACTTTAGTGGAGAATAATGGAACAGTGGAGAATATGTAATAATACTTTAGTGGAGAATAATGGAACAGTGGAGAATATGTAATAATACTTTAGTGGAGAATAATGGAACAGTGGAGAATATGTAATAATACTTTAGTGGAGAATAATGGAACAGTGGAGAATATGTAATAATACTTTAGTGGAGAATAATGGAACAGTGGAGAATATGTAATAATACTTTAGTGGAGAATAATGGAACAGTGGAGAATATGTAATAATACTTTAGTGGAGAATAATGGAACAGTGGAGAATATGTAATAATACTTTAGTGGAGAATAATGGAACAGTGGAGAATATGTAATAATACTTTAGTGGAGAATAATGGAACAGTGGAGAATATGTAATAATACTTTAGTGGAGAATAATGGAACAGTGGAGAATATGTAATAATACTTTAGTGGAGAATAATGGCACAGTGGAGAATATGTAATAATACTTTAGTGGAGAATAATGGCACAGTGGAGAATATGTAATAATACTTTAGTGGAGAATAATGGAACAGTGGAGAATATGTAATAATACTTTAGTGGAGAATAATGGAACAGTGGAGAGTATGTTATAATACTGTAGTGGAGAATATGTTATAATACTTTAGTGGAGAATAATGGAACAGTGGAGAGTATGTTATAATACTGTAGTGGAGAATATGTTATAATACTTTAGTGGAGAATAATGGAACAGTGGAGAGTATGTTATAATACTGCAGTGGAGAATATGTTATAATACTGCAGTGGAGAATAATGGAATAGTGGAGAGTATGTTATAATACTGCAGTGGAGAATATGTTATAATACTGCAGTGGAGAGTATGTTATAATGGAACAGTGGAGAATATGTTATAATACTGCATTGGAGAATAATGGCACAGTGGAGAATATGTTATAATACTGCAGTGGAGAATAATGGCACAGTGGAGAGTATGTTATAATACTGCAGTGGAGAATAATGGCACAGTGGAGAGTATGTTATAATACTGCAGTGGAGAATAATGGCACAGTGGAGAATGTTATAATACTGCAGTGGAGAATAATGGCACAGTGGAGAATATGTTATAATACTGCAGTGGAGAATAATGGCACAGTGGAGAATAATGGAACAGTGGAGAATATGTAATAATACTTTAGTGGAGAATAATGGAACAGTGGAGAATATGTAATAATACTTTAGTGGAGAATAATGGAACAGTGGAGAATATGTAATAATACTTTAGTGGAGAATAATGGAACAGTGGAGAATATGTAATAATACTTTAGTGGAGAATAATGGAACAGTGGAGAATATGTAATAATACTTTAGTGGAGAATAATGGAACAGTGGAGAATATGTAATAATACTTTAGTGGAGAATAATGGAACAGTGGAGAATATGTAATAATACTTTAGTGGAGAATAATGGAACAGTGGAGAATATGTAATAATACTTTAGTGGAGAATAATGGAACAGTGGAGAATATGTAATAATACTTTAGTGGAGAATAATGGAACAGTGGAGAATATGTAATAATACTTTAGTGGAGAATAATGGAACAGTGGAGAATATGTAATAATACTTTAGTGGAGAATAATGGAACAGTGGAGAATATGTAATAATACTTTAGTGGAGAATAATGGAACAGTGGAGAATATGTAATAATACTTTAGTGGAGAATAATGGAACAGTGGAGAATATGTAATAATACTTTAGTGGAGAATAATGGAACAGTGGAGAATATGTAATAATACTTTAGTGGAGAATAATGGCACAGTGGAGAATATGTAATAATACTTTAGTGGAGAATAATGGAACAGTGGAGAATATGTAATAATACTGTAGTGGAGAATAATGGCACAGTGGAGAGTATGTTATAATACTGCAGTGGAGAATAATGGCACAGTGGAGAATAATGGCACAGTGGAGAGTATGTTATAATACTGCAGTGGAGAACACAGGTGATTGAAAAGTCTCTTCCTAATTTTAAACTGTTATTTTTTTCACTCCCATCCAACTAATTTATATATATATATATATATATATAGGCCTATATGTATATTTGTTTAATTTAATGATGAAAAAATATCCTGTTGAACCTTTGATGGGTTATAATTAGGATATACATTGTTTTCAATTCCAAATAAGATGAATAACTGCTGATATGGGAAAGCGGCACCACATCTGTCAATTCGTTGTAAATATGGCCAATCAAAACTACCAATTTTGAGTGTATTTAAAAAAAAAAAAATCAAACAAACACAAACGAGATAAAATAGAACTAAACCAAACAAAAACACCAAACAAAAATAAATAATATTCAGAGGGAGGGGTATAAAGGCCTAGTGTTTCCAGTTAGATATTTAATTGATTTTCACTTGCCATAAGTTATATGTATTGTAAGAACATCATCAGACCTTCACCTTCCCAATTACTATATATTTTAACCTTTGTTCTTGTTAAATACTGTTTGACTATATCATTCAGTTCCCTAGGTCTGTCCTTTGACACATCTGATTTACTCTATTTGAACTGATTGGAGGGATGAAGTGATGCCATATTCAGATATCAGAAATCAAAATTATTATCTTGAATTAGTGATGCTAAATATCCTAATTATAACCCACCAGAGGTTGAATAGGATATTTTTTTCATTAAAAATAAAAAAAAATAAAAGCTGTTTCAGAAATCTCTAATGTTGTAACAAATACCTCAATGCCTGCAGCCAAAGAGTTAATGCACAGAGTGAATCCTTTCATACAACTTACCTCTCCTGTTGCTAGAGGTGTTGGTTCCACCGGTGGGTAATACTTTGGTAAATCAAAGGCTACTTCGTTCATAAACCACTTAAAAGGTTTACATTTGAGTTTTTCTCGGAATGCCTTCTGGGCTGTCAAATCACCCGGGTCAAGATTACGATAATGAGGTCTCCTTCGGTAGATGTATTCAGCATACTCGTCCATCCAAACTTCAGCAACACGCTTGTAATTCTGCAAGCAGTTACATTATTATTTGAATGCCTCAGAGCACCCAGACTCAAGAAAAACAAAGCTTAAACGAGATGCTATATCCAATAACTTTTTTAAAGTTTTTGCCAAAGTTTGTTTCTCTATACCTTGTTAAAGCTTTCTTTCAATCTTTAAAAAACTATAGAACTTCCTTTCTATCCCCTTGCATCTTGTTTTGCACAGTCTTAGGATGTCAGTTTTAAAGTTTCTAATTTCTGCTGCAATCTGTGCAGTTTTCCATAGTTCATTTAGTGTTCAAACATTCCAGGAGCCAAATCTGGAGATTTTCTTAGAAGAAAAACAATGTGAGCCAACACAGATTCCTTTTTTAGGTTTCTCTAGACTGCATTTTGAATCTCATTAATATCTGACTGTCATGAAATGGATTTACGACTAGAGGCTGTCTACATATAGTGACAAGACGCTAGTGAGAAGAAAGACTGAAGGGATAGATTCAGATGAAAATGACAGTGCAAATGTGAAAGTTGAGACCATTGGCTCCGAGGTTGAGAACCGAAGTTGACTCTTCCTCGCCACTCCGGACGTATAAATTGCTATGACCTCGACCACCTCTAACTACCCTAAGGGGATAAGGTTCAATTAAGATTCACATACACCACGATACAGACAACATATAGCTACTGTACATAATAGAAATGATTGATTCCAGCTATAATGTACAAGTTTTATTTACACCTATAAACAAAACTCAAATACATGTCAAATACATAAAAATGCAGTGTAAGCACACCTGGAAAACAAATTCAGGCAAAATTACAAATGATGTATCATCAAAACCCAACCCTTCACCCACAAGTTTCACCTGTATGGAGAAAGAAGGTAAGATTAAATGAAATAAACCACACTGCACTTGGTGGGGTCTCAGATGTCGAGCCTCCACCCCAAACTAGCTGTTCTAAATTCTAACTCTTAACTCTAAGTACACAGTCAGCTGGAACAACTACGAAGTGTCTACACAATCTCTGCACAGACTTCGGTTCTACACAGCCTATCCTGAAATCTCCCGAACACTGCTACACAACTAACTCTTCTACAACTCTTCAGCAGCTGTCCTCTGTTATGATCTACACAAAACTATGTCTCAGTTCTGTCTTTCAGGTCTACCACCTGTAGACCAAACTTCAGCAGCTGTCCTCTGCTCTAAAATCTGTACAGGGTATTGTAACCCTGTTTCCCTCCACAATTCTGTAAGTGACGACTAGGTTTAAACACTAACTTCTGGAAAAACTGGAATAGGTAGCTGGTTTTGCTGCTACCACTCTGGATTTACCTGCCCGCTCCCCTCTGGGTTCAGGCCTTCGGCGTTATTATGGCCGGGACGAAGCGAAATAATTACGACAACACTGGCAGCATGCCAAATCTGCGTGTGTAACAGAATGAGCTCAGCGCTCAGGATTTATCCAACAAATCTTATTCCACTCGAGAAATGTCTTCCCCTGCCTGGGAAAAACGGGTTCTCTATACTTCGTCCGCCTCTGGCAAAAATCTCAAACCCTTCTCTGTGTGAGATTGCCAACTCTTGCCGGGGAAAAGTTATTGGAAACTTTCGCTCTCTCCCTCAGAGCCGCGATACCTGCTGTTAGACAGAAAAAAATTGCAACAGCTAAACAACATGTAAATTATACATTCCTAAAATAACTCCCTGACTCTCTTCCCGTTATGCACCACCATACAAATAATCAGGCCAACAAAGTCCGCTCCTCCACTCAACTCCCTTCTCTACCTGAGCCCAAAGTAAACATTGGCTGACCCAGATTGTCTGTTCTGCCTGACTAAGTCCGAGCAACAACAATATTTCACTGGCCCTATCTGGGCAGACGTACTGTGGCCTACTTCTTACGCTGACCCTACCTGCAGCAATGTTTACCACCAATAACTAGACCTCACTCTAGAAATCATTACATTCCCGTACAGTATTACTAATCACCTCAAAATGAAATAAAATATTATTCCCTTAACAGAAATAATTTCATCTCCGTCTTCTGAATACTCAGAACCACAATACATAATCAATAACGTATAACCCTGTTAGATGCTAGCATAGACATACTGCCTAGAAGTTATACATAACCCCAGGTTACCAATTTAATCTCAGTAGTTACAAACACGTGTTTACAATTCTTACGACCACGTGCTTCTCTCCCCCTCATTCCTCTGAACATCATCTCAAATAAATATTCAGTAACCAACGCACCCACGTGCTTACAAATTACACCTCTTTCACTCCCGTCCACAGATAGATGTGTAACTATATAAATAACTAGCAGCATTACACTCTCAATAAAATCACAAATACCCATGCTCCCGCCATCCTGTAAATAAATATAACTCGCAGATGTGGGTTTCTCTACAGACCTGCTCTGACAAAAATCCAAAGCACGCCCGTAACATCACAACTTTTAAACCATCTAGACCCCACTATTCCTTCAATAAGGAATTATTATGAACCTCTTAAGTTTCTCAAGTCTATCACTAAGATAGTATTTGATGGCTCTGGCGATAAGAATTAACATTAAACTTAAACTGCCCAAAGAAACTTAACTGATCGGCCTAGGACTAGAAAAATTAAATAAAGTACCCCGCAAAAATTATGCTTACCAAAACTCGAATTTTCCCACTGAAAGGCAATCGACAATTTTGACTGTGGCACGCGGCTGGCAATTACATTAGAGAGAGCGAGAATTAAATTATGGGCCTATTTATCCTCTTAGATCAGCACGCTGACCTCGTGACGTCATATGCGTGGCTTTGATTCTCTCCCAATGATTTCAAATGCCGTTAGCTCTCGGCCAATCAATCGTCGTAAACAATTCTGATGCAACCGGTACTGCTTTAGCCAAAGAAACGGGATTAAGCTCTGCCCTCTACTGCCAATTGAAGCAAAAATGGCCGAAATATATTTATTTCCCGAAAAATACGTCTATGGCCACTCAAATCTTTTAAAAAGACTAAACTGGTGCAAAACTGATCTAGGCTCTATAATCTTTCTTCTAGAATAACCCTGCAACAATTCTCTACACCCCAACTCTAAACTCCATAAAGAAGAAACATAAAGCAGATGAGATAAAACTCCATCGTGATCCCACTCTGAAAAACGTAAATAATAAAAGAAGAAACATGGAGAGGGATTACCTGTAATCCCTCCTAGAAAAAAGTGAACAAAATGCAAGGAGAAAAATACATGGGCCATTTGAAAGACAGAATCTCAGTCCACTTCATCACACTGACCTTCTTCTGTTTCTGATGACAGAGTGGAATTACCTGAATTACTTGCTTTTGATAACGTATTGATGCTGCTGAATTATTTTTGGCTTGAATTTATACAGGATGGAGTAGCCAGCCTCACGTCTAACCTTCCTTAGTTATCTTCTATGAGATGACCAGCAGGGTACAATGTTACTATTCTTTTCTATGCATGGTTGCTGTCACGAAGTGGATTTAAGTTAGAGCTTGTCCAGTGTATAGACAAGACCCTAGTATGAGATAGACTGAGAAGATAGATTTTGATGTGAAAATTATAGTGAATGTGGACAGATGAGCCTATTGGCCCGAGAGATGAGAACCGAGAGTGACTCTCCCTCATCACTTGTGACTACTATAATAGCTATAGGCTTACCACCTCTTACTGCCAATAAAGGAGATAAGGTATAAATCAAGACATAAGACACCATTATACAGACAACATACAGGTACCGTATAGTTAGCTATAAATCAGAGAACCTGATCCAGTGGACATTTATATAGTTTTATTACAAAAAAATATAATCAACATAATCAAATCACATAGAAACAAAATCAGTAATATGCAATGTTGCACAGACCTGAAAACAAGAAAGACAATTAAATTGGTAGATACTAGAAAACAACCACTTTCACTCCTTCGTTCACCCTGCTGGGGAAAAATAGAATGATTACTGAGTTAACCACAATTAATGGGTTGGGCCATCAACTTTAGCCACCACTCCCTACTACAATCTATTTAATACTGTCACTGTCCTGCTGACACTGCCTAAACTATTGTCTACACACACACAGCTTCCAGGCTCTTTAGGCGATATACACGCCGCTAATTTAACACCACTGGACTGCTACCCTAGTAGACTTAGATTACAACTATGGCTCATAGTCTATCCATCTAATGGATAATAAAAGACCCTACTGGTCCTGTCTATTTTCTCCCTCCTTCTCTCTCTCTCTCTCCGCCTGGTCTCAGTGTCTCTCTAACACTCGACGTCTGCTGATGTGGCGTCTCCGTTACGCCTCTTCTCTTGATAACGTTAAGAACCAGGAATGATATCCCTGTCTCCTGCTTCTGATTTCTGCACTGATGACTTCGGTTTGAAACTCGAGGTACTTGAATCACTTGTAGAAACTTCACGGCTGCTGACCGACTTCTTACTTGCCCCGTTAACCCGCTCAAGGTTTAGGGACAAACAGCTTGATTATGGCTGTATAAAACTGTAGACCAATCTCCCAGCCACGTGCTGTTGTCGGAGTGGTATAATGAGCTAAGAGCTCTGGATTAAAAGACAAATTCTGTTCCCAGCTGAAGATTGTCTTCGCTACCTGGGGATCATATGGTATTTCTTGCACTTTTTCCGATCTCTTGAGCTATATGCTCCTGAGATGACAACTTGCTGTTGTAAAGGACAGAGGCTGGTTGCCCCTCCTACAGACTGTGAAAACTCACTGTGGAACAAACAACACAACAGCTATATAACACGTTGAAAGTTACACATCTCAAACACTAAACTCCCTTCTCCCTTTAAATCAATTACAGCTCCCCTTCTCTATTCCCACTATGCACAATGATACAAAATATTTATGCCCCAAAAGGCCAACCTCCCAGGCAATCCCCTCTCTCTCCCGTTTCCAAAGTAAACATCGGCTGACCCAGATTGTTTTGTTCTGCATGACTAGCCACGTGTCACAACAATTTTTCACTGAGGACATACCTGTCCGAAAATACTTGGGCTACTTTTCTCCCTGACCCTAGGTGTACATTTATCAATACAAAATTTTATCTAGGCAGGCTGAAACCCGTCTCAGAAAACACTTCCCTTATCAAAATAAAATCTACATCTCTTGAAAATAAAAGGAAAATCCCATAACAGAAATATAGATTACATCTCGTGTCTTCTGACTATACAACAATAAAAATGCACAATAAATAACGTACGCCAAATTATGCTAGCGTATTTAAACTGCAATTAACTATAAACAATCAAGGTTATTAATATATCCCCCTGTAGTTAAATACACGTGTTCCTGTGTTCAACCTAATGTTAACTTCACCCTTCTCTGGGTAACATTCCTGAATTAAACCTCAATACAATAACTGTGCCAACGTGCTTAAAATTTACAAAATCCCGCTCCTGTTTATATACAGAAGTTTATCATAAATCAAAGATGCGGGTTTTTCCTACCAACCTTCTTTAAAAAATTTAGACCTTCTTTTAAATATACGGAGCTCACATTAAATGTCTCAAAATCTTTACACACTCCTAGCTATGGCTATTATCATATAAAGACTTCTCTGCACCTCTTACATTAAATACTTTCTCTGAGATTGTAATTGATGGCCCTTCGGTTTAAGAACTAAATTAAAACCTCCTGAGGAAAGCTTATACTTTAACCGACTAGTCTCTATTAGAAGTGAATTACAAGTACCACGCTAAATAGTTATGGCTTACCCAATAGATCAAATTTCTCACTGAAGAGCAAGTGCTATGACGTAGATTCTCACGGCTGAATATTCTTCAGACAAAAGGGACCCGCAATTAATTTCCTCTAGTATTTATTACAGACAACGAGGCCATATACGTCATCGTTGGCGTTCCTCTCCGACCAATGAAAACCCTACAAAATTAAACAACCGAGCCTCCGCCAATAGATTTGAAAGCAATGCATGAGTCATAAGATACAGACCGCGTGTCCAAAAAAATTGCGTCACGTTACACGACGCCCGCGATTCTTTTTAACAAAGAAACTGAGATTCCCTGATCGCGATTATCTAGCAAAAAGAACTGGTGAAAATCTAATATTCTCCTCTGTAGTCTCTATTAAAACCGCAATTATTAACCCTACAGAAAAAGACCAAACTCGATATATTACAAAGATAAAAGCATGGGAAACACATATAGTTTTCAGAGAGAAGAAGACTGAATCGAACTCATACAGTTACAGAGAAAAGAACCTGTTAAAAATAAAAGTCATAGTAACTCTATCACAGTTGCATATCTGGAGTCATCTTTATATGACCACCAGCTATGCACAATGCTACAAAATACATATGTGGAAGTGAACCTCTGTCTGTTAGGCTAATCACCCTCATTGACTTTTGAAATCATCTACACACTTCCAGGGATTCCCCCTGTGGTGAAACCTGTTGAGAACCCAGCATTGCACATTAAGCTTAGAGAAGTCACTTGAGCCCCAGACATGATTCTTTGGCTCTGACCTGGTTGACTGCATGCAGGAGGATCTTTCTGAGGACCCTGTGAAAGGCAGGGGGAGCTGAGATGTGTCTCTGTGCAGGACGTGACAATTCTTAGGGAGAGCCCAGAGCCAGAGCACAGTATTTTAGCTCTGCATAGTTGGAAAGTCCCCTTGGATGGCGGGGAATGAACAGTATGCCATGCGCTTCTTTCTCCCATTTTGGGACCAGATGTGATGATCCTTTAAATGCAAGCCAAGCTGGAGAAACTGGAGCTCATGACTTCAACTCAGCACATTTCTGAATGGCAGATAAGCCACAGGAAAAGCCAAGATCTACAGTGTAGATAATACCAAGAAGTCTTCAACCTGGTATTGGCTGCAAAAGAACGAGAAGCTCAGTAGCCCTAGTTAAACAACAATAGCGATGTATATGAAGGTTTCCAGAGTAAACAAGAAATGGCGACTGTGGCAATTGACCTGGAGGATGCTTAAAACAGTGTTGATTTTGCAACCTTGATGGACTGTGTAATGGAATGTGGTGTAAACCTATGGCTAACAAGGTGGACAGTAGCTGCCTTAACTGAGGGAGCAGTTGCATTTCGCTTGGGAACATGGACATCAGAACCAATGCACATTTGCTCGGGATAACCCCAGGGTTCTCCATTATCACCGGTGCTGTTTAACATCTATACAGCAAAAATAGCTGCAATCCAACCAACAGGTTTGGGATGACCATTAACTTTTGCCGATGACTTGCTCATTTACAGGACTAGTTCAGATAGACATGAAATGGTTAAAAGCATACATGAGGTACTTCAGGCAGTTTCTAATTGGTGCGACGAAACCAGGTCCAGAATCAATCCCAACAAAGCCTGTGTGTTTTGGTGCTCCTTGAATAAACTCCAGACATTACTCTCTGTGGACATAAAACTGAAAGGCAGAACAAGTTGAAATACCTTGGAGTAACATTCGATCGTGGGCTATCATATAAGCACAATGTTGATCACATCATACAGAAGTGCAAGAGAGGTCTGGCAGCCCTATAAAAAATGGCTGCAGCGCACCTGGAGCAGAGACTACTGTCTCTCCTGTATCATCAGTTGGTCTTGTCTGTAATTGAGTATGACCTCGGAATACTCATGCTGTCAATATCACAATGTGAACAACTGGAATGCATACAAAACGAAGGGATGCGTATAGTCTTGGGCTATACGCGAGATACCTCCATTGTGATGATGCGTCACATACTTGGATTGCTGTCAATTAGATCCAGATATACGATGGCCCAGGTAAAAGCGTAAATGTGAGTAACCACAGACAAAAGGCATACCCTGCATGGGAACATAACTGACATCAAAGGAGCAAGAATAAAGAGGGGGATGTCATGGATGACGCAGGCAGAGGAGACTATTAGATAGGTGACCCCAGTTGAAAATATATTCAAGGGAGAAGAGTGGAGTAAGTCAGATGAGAGCTGGATGAACTACCAGCAACTCATCATCAGCCTTGGTAGAGCGTGCAGAACTTAGGCCAATGGGACAGCAGAGCTGGAAATTGATCAGCTTATAAATGCTAATGCTGGGGATGATGATGCCATTGTGTACACTGATGGGTCTGTAATCCGTGGTAATAAATCAGGGTGGGGTTTCTCTGCTAGAGTAAAGGGCAGAACCGTCGCTGAACATAGCGGGGCTTACATGATAACAACCTCCAGCATGAGAATGGAGGTAGAGTCAGTTACTGCTGCCTTAAGATGGCTGTCTGAGACTTTATTAACAAAGGCAGTTATTGTATCAGACTCAACACACTGCAATCGATGAATCATCAAGGCTAAGACTGCTGGAATTTGGCACAAAACGTAAGACCAGCAGGGATGGATGTATGAGAGGACGCATCCGGCGTGTATACAACCAGTGCGCAACAGGAACAATTAGCATTCATATCCTTTGACATTTGCTGAAGGAGACTGAGCACCTATGGGTTTGCCCAGAGTGCAATGATGTCGATTCTGATTAACACTAACATTAAACAACAATAACTATTCTTTTCTCTCCTGCCGGGTCTTGGTAACACTTGGGTACACTTGCCACGTAAGTTATGTTAATCATCATGCTGGACCACACAAACTGAAGCAGTCATGTCTTTAGAACACTCCAGCATGTCTGTAACTGTCATGTTTTACCATCAACTTTGTGACCATCAGATCTTCCTTCTCTATCAACCTTTGCTTTTCTTGCTTGAATTTTAAAAGAGACAAACAGCAAGACCTTCATTCACAGTATTACTCAATGTCAATGATCAGTGTACTAATGTAAGTGTTCCTGAACAAAGGAAAATAAACTATATAAAGTAGTCGTGTTACATATAAAGATGTCTTACTCTTCCAACAAAATCTCCTACACCTGGGTTTGGGAACGGGGCAAATTTTCGGTAGATGTGGCCAATGCGAGAACAAGGGGCATCAACCATGTTACCGCCACACTGCCAAATCTGCAAATTAAAGTTACAAAACCTGTTAGTTCAATCAACAATATATAATGAAAATTGTAATTAATTACTAATTTATACAAAAATTAAATGAGACTTAAAAAAAAAAAAAAATGAAATTTGTACTTTTGTGTGTGTGTTTCTTTCTTGTCTTTTTTCACAGGCTATGAAATCTGCATGCAAGGAAATGTAGGCAGGACATCTAATACGAAATTCCTCCTTGCCGTATTACCGCTCCCAACCGTGTAGTTCCTGTGAGTCTGGGAAGATACAAAGAAAGAACAAGACCCCTGCACCCTCTAGCTTGTCATAACGGCAACAAATACCAGGTTTTTTTGCACGACACTGGCAACCTCATCATGTTAAACAGAATGCCACAGAAACCACCGGCATGTGAATGTGTAGTGCAGGCTTCCTGCGCAGGGGGGCTGGTTACAGTGCTAGCTCTATGATCTGTACAGAGCGCAAAGGAAAATGAAGATGATGATGATAATCCTGCTATTCCTAAACTTGGGTAGTCAGGGTAAACTTCCTGTTGATGGACAACCACTTGACTTGACTGATGTCATCATTAATTCCCAGTAAATTCAGATATTTTCTGACTACAATTAAGTAGTTTATTTACACGATAATAGACCTCAAGGTCTTTTATAATTGGACATGCGCCCTAATATAACCAATTAGGTTGAACGGGATGCACCTCGCCAAAATTTTATTTAAAAAAATACTACAATAACTAAATTGCCTGGCGTACTTCCTAGGGGTCTTTGTGCACACAAACAAAGGATAAGAAAACTGCTTCATGTGGTATGTCATGAGGCCACTAATAAGAGGTTGTATATGGGACTGGCAACGTCATCATGTAAAACAAACTGCTACAGAAACCATATAGTAAGAAGACATGAATGTTCTGATGCAGGCTTCTTGTAAGGGGATCAGCTGTTGTGGTGTTTCCATGCTGCTAACGAGTGACAAAGGTAAAAAGATAAAGGATCTCGTTACACGCCCATTGAGGCATATTGAGAATATGGTGTTTGGCCCATATTTTCTTGACCATCGGCACACTAGGGGTGATGTGGTCAGCATCACGCCGGCCGCCTTAACCTTCCCAGAGTTGTTCTGGTACCCAATTCATGAGGCTGGGTCAACCCCGGAGCCGTTTGCGGTCTAAAAAATCCCACCTCAACTGGGGATCGAACCATGGACCACGGAGCTAGGAAACCAGTGCACTAACCACTGCGCTACCGCGGCTCCTAAGGAGTGAGAGGTGCCTTTATATTTTCACCTTGCTGTCTACCACTGTTGGAAAGATTCACTGGTACTTCAGGACTATTCATGCCCTCTGTGTGAAAATTCTTCTCTTATATACTTCAGTCACGCCATCTAGCTCTTCATTCTGGGGTTTCCTTATACAATAAATCCTGATGTCCTAGTGTATGTGATTATGGCTGGCCTGTTCAAATTCTGATGCAAGTGCGGGAAGATGAGAGGAGCTGCAGTAAGATGTGGTGTAGGGTGGATGGACATGAAAAAAATCACAAATGGGCGATTCATCTTACTAGGACAAAATAAAAAGAAAATAACCAATGTTGCGGCCACAGGACCTTCGTCAGGTAAAAGAAAGAAAGCGAGAGCTAAGTAGGAAACATGAGAAAATAAATAAAAGTGGGTATTACCCATTAGATCTGCTAAAACCTATTGACTACCTAACTTCCCTAATCAAACTGGTTCTTAAAACTAACCTTGAAAGAGAGTTCATACTGCTCCCCACCCCAGATGTCCAGACCAGGGTCATAGCCTCCCAGCTCCCAGAACCAATCTCTACTGATAGCAAACAGTCCTCCAGCCATAACAGGATTTCTGCAAAAATTAAACATGAATCTTGCCAGAAAGTTAAAACATACATTTATCACTTTTGGTTTGGTTTGCTTTTTGGACTATGTACTGGAAGACTGGTGCTTGTCATGTGCATGTGATACTCGGCTCAACCCCATGTGGGTTATAATTTGGATATATACTGCTCATTATTCTATACAGCATATTACATTGGTTATTTGTTTTGTGTTTGGTTCTTCCAGCCTGTTGGTATAGGTAATCAAATCTCTCCAAAATGTCTTGTCCCCAGTCACCATGCCAGATGGTATAGTTGATCAAATCTCTCCAAAATGTCTTGTCCCCAGTCACCATGCCTGATGGTATAGGTGATCAAATCTCTCCAAAACGTCTTGTCCCCAGTCACCATGCCTGATGGTATAGGTGATCAAATCTCTCCAAAACGTCTTGTCCCCAGTCACCATGCCTGATGGTATAGGTGATCAAATCTCTCCAAAACTTCCTGTCCCCAGTCACCATGCCTGATGGTATAGGTGATCAAATCTCTCCAAAACTTCCTGTCCCCAGTCACCATGCCTGTTGGTATAGGTGATCAAATCTCTCCAAAACTTCCTGTTCCCAGCCTCCATTATCACCCATAAGCTCTACAAGGAGCATAGACTTTCAAAAACTTACGCCAAGTCTTCCTGTCCTGTGCCATCAGCTTAAGGTTTTTCCATGTCTTCCTTATCCCTTTCATGTCTGTCTCCACTTCTCTTCTCCATGTGCTCTTCAGCTTCCCCTCTACCTCTCTTACTCTGGGGATTCCAGAGCTGCCTTGTAATGCTATCAACAGGTTTCTTCAATGTGTGCTAGCATTTTCTTCTCAACTTTTATTCTATGGGCACTTGTCTCATTCTCAGTTCCGTATTCTTCTTCTTCTTTGTACACTCTCAGACGTCCACTTGAATGTTCTCAAAGAAAGCAGTAGTCAGTTTGAATCCCTGTAAAGCTTTTCCATGAAAGGAACTGGCATCAGCCATATGCGCTTTCTCTGTACCGCATATAAGGGGCAACTTTGAAGCAGATGTTCAGCAGTCATTTTATCGGTGCCACAGTTACACTGATCGGTAGTTCCTATCTTTATCTTGTTGAATAGATGGTATCTCAATCTGTTGTGGCCAGTGCGGAGTCTGAAGATTACCACGTGTTCTCTTCTGTTGAGATGGTAGTAAGCATCATTCTTCCAGGACCAATCTCTACTGATAGCAAAGTCTTCCAGCCATAACAGGATTTCTGCAAAGATTAAACATGAATCTTGCCAGAAAGTTAAAACATACATTTATCACGTTTGGTTTGGTTTTCATCATGCTGGACCACATCAACAAAAAAAAAATCAGTTCTGTATAATGATATATTAAATAATGGTTTAGAAAGAGAAAGCGACAGAGACCACATACGCATGTGAATTACATCAACAACACAGACCACCACCAACCGACAGCAGCATGCGATCAAACATAAAGAGATCACTGAAACGTGTCCTATCAGGAATGGAGGTAAGAAAATGGAGGTCAGACACATGTATCTTCCATGAATTCAGCGAGTGTACTGCCTAAGAGGGCACTAAAAAAAGATGGGTGGACAGCACAGAAATGGACACGAAATTGCTGGCAAACTGGAAAGACACCAACAACAATCGAGAGAAATGGACTGCACCTGTTGCAAAGAAACCTTCACGGCTTGGATTGCTGAAGAAGATTATTGTATATGTAGTGTGCACGCATGCATGTGTACAAACACACAAAGTGCATATTCATTATTATTTTTTTTTGCTCCTTATGGAGCACAGAGCCACCACTGCTGTTGGTCCCCCTGCAGGAAGCCTGCACCAAGCAGCCACATGATCTTACAGTGGCAGTTTCTGTACCAATGTGTTTGACACAATGAGGCTGCCAGGTTGCCAGCCTCATACACAATCTAACAACAGTCACCTTGTATGACACGCTTGAGAGACAAGTAGTCCTATTCTTTCTTCACCTCATCAGAGACCTCCGGAAACGACATGGGGCACAAAGTGTATATGCACACACACAAAAGCATGCAAACACTCACATGTGCTCTACATGCACATACACACACACTCATAACAATAATAAAAACAATTTACGCGAAAGGTTCTGCAGGGTTTTTCTTGTCTTCCTCCAACAGTGGCAGACGCTTGTAAAACAGCTCCCAGTCAAACGCACCTCTCGCACCTTCATCTTGGGCTCGGTAAGCAAACGTTTCGTAGTCGATCACGTCAATGAATGGACACACAACTGTCCTGTAGTTTTCTGCTATTGGCTCTGAAAAGTAGTTTCAGGTTACCATGGTGTTAACAGGATAAACCTGACATTCAGGAAACTTGTTGATAGCATTACAAGGCAGTCCTGGTTCTGGAATTCCAAGGGTAAGAGAGGTACTCAAAGACCAAACAATTTAGGGAGAAGAGAACTGGAGATAGAAATGAAAGGGATGAGGAAGATATTGAAAGATCAGAAGCAGACGGCACGGGACAGGAGGAAATTCAACATATAAACCCACATATTCCAGCCGTCACCTCTTCCCTTTTTTGATTTGATTTATTTATTATGAGTTTTTTTTTTTTTCTTCAATACAACACATAAACAACTCAAAGAGTATGAAAATCTATCTTTGTATAGAAAATAAAACACACAACGTGCACAATTAGAAATTTTCATTTACCCCTGACACAATAAATGACAAGGCGGGAAAATGCCATTGGCAAATAGCAGCAATTAAATATACTACCCAGCGATGCACCTTTCAAATGTTTGCCCTATCAAATGTCGATGGTACGTGACATGCCTACCATGTTTGTAACGGGTTACGGAGAATCAGAGTTCGATTCCGGAAAGACAGCATGATAAATGGCTACCACATCCAAGGAAGGCAACTTACCCCCTCCCAGCATGGGCAGGTAGTGAAGGAAAATAATATGGGACTCTATCGAGGCCCTGTAATTGGAATGAGTACACTTTAAACCCTTTAAAGAGGATCTACTGGAAGGCAAGTCTGGTGCCAGCAGCCGTGGTAATTCCAGCTCCAATAGCGTATATTAAAGTTGTTGCAGTTATAAAGCTCGTAGTCATGCTGCATGGGCAACAGTTTGACCTCTTTATCCCTCACATCTCAGGAGCGTGTACCTACATTCAGTAATGACTAAAAGGGACATTACTACTACTATTAAAATTACTGACACTATATTTCCTAATAATAACTCATCCGGGGTTAACTGGGTACTTTTTTCTGCTAAATGTAAAAGAAAAAAAAATGCGTTTACTGTTTATTGAAAATGTCTGTCTTCTTCCCTATACTAGTAATAATGTAAACAGTTTAATACACTCTCTCATTGTGTTTCAACTGAGTAAATGCAGCGATTTACTCTTTGTTTGTTGTTATTGCTGAACAGAATCAACATCGTTGCACTCCGGACAAACCTATAAGTGCTCAGTCTCCCTCAGCAAATGCCGAAGGGTATGAATGCTAATTGTTCCTGTTGCAAGCTGGTTGTATACACGACGGATACGTCCTCTCATACGCCCATCCCTGCTAGACGGACGTTTGATGCTAAATTCCAGCAATCTTGGCCTTGCTGATGCATCCATTGCAGTGTCGCTCTCCATCAGGCGATCATTAATTGTCCTCATTATCCCTCCCTTATCCATATCCAATGTCCCTTCTATGGGTGTTGTCAAAGCTAGTCTGTCAGCTCTCTCACTGCTGTGCATCCCTGCATGACCAGAACAGTAGATCCACACCAGTTCCTGAAGATTTGAAGCTTCTATGGATTTGTTTTCCATTCATGCTATAGCAATCCATTTTGAACCTTACGAAGCATGGACATTTTGTTTGCTACTTTTCAATATCATATTGTGTAAAAAGTAAATATTGTGTTCCTGGCTGTTTAAAATTGTACAGAGTTCGCTAACTATAGAATAGAGGGAATATACATTTTATCTTCAGAGCCAGTAGTTCCTAATGATATTATACTCCTCCCTAATCTCCTGGGTAGCGAGATCAGATGCCTGGTCTTCTCGGATAAGGCAAAAAAAATAGGAGGTCCTGTGTGCAAGTTGCGCATGTTAAAAATCCCTCGGCAGTTGGAAATCATAAAGAGTAGGCCATATGGCTGCTGCCCTGGCAAAATTTTAGAAAATTAGGAAACCTACCCACCACAAAAATATTTACAGACTGTGCAATTCCTGTATACACACATTGGGATCCTCGCTGGTGCTACGGAGTTCGTGCACTGTGTTGAGATCCTCCTTGTGTGATCTAAGGGAGGAAATCGGGGGAATTGATGGTGTTATCCTCATGCAATGAAGATGGTCCTTAAAACTAAAACCAAACTAAAATTGTCTCTGAATGCCAGGTTTTCAAGAGTTTCATATGCCAATAAATGCAGCAGTTTCTTTTAGCTTGAAATTTTTGGAATATCACATTGTATCATCATCATCATCACCCTTCAGCTAGCCATGAAGCACAGGCCTCCAACAAACTCATACCAAGTTCTCCTGTCATGTGACATCAGCTCAAGGTCTTTTCACATATTCCTCATTATTTTTATTTCAGTCTCCAGTTCTCTTCTCCAAGTGCTTGTCAATTGATCTCTACTTCTCTTTTGCTGTGGATTCCAGAATAAAGGACTGCATTGTATATAACATTATACGAAATATACACATTAAAAAATTCTGAATGCTTATAATTCACTCTGCTAGTGAATGTCATCCGTGTGTTACCGGGCCCGAAAGGGTAGCAAAGAATAGTAACACTGTATCCTACCATGCATGTCACAAAAAGCGACTAAGGAGGGTTGGGCATGGGGCTGGTTACCCCATCCCGTAAACAACATTTTACCAAAAAAACAACAACAAACATGGACAAGTCAAATACTGAAGTGAATGTCCTTCCTAGGAAGATCAGCCCCTCACGTTTTTCTGCTCTCACCACTAGAACATTTGTAAAGTGTTCCTTCACATAGTCATCCAGTGGCTGCCTGCACTCTTCTGCATAGAACACAGACTACAGACAATGATACAGTTTACAGAACTACCAATAAAGTAGCTGAGAATGGCAAGTAGAAGAAAAGCACCAAAATTATGGTAGCAAAAACTGCTGTAGAGACATAATTTATCAGAGACATCACCATGCTAGGCCCTGCTTTTTAAGAGGTGAAGTGATGTTCCCTTCCTCACAGTCTTTGCCTTCCCTAACTCTCAAGCAGAGTTATGTACCCATTTACAGCTGGGTAGAGTGGTGTGTGATGCCACCAGGTTTTGATCCCAGAATCCAGCACCTGTGTCGCAAGAGGAAAGCACTAACCATCCAGCCAACTGAACAACTTACAATAATGATCTCTTATTAAAAGTAGCTAACAAAAGGACACTTCTCATAATGAGATGTGGCCTCAAAACACAAAGAGAGCAAAAGAAAATATACAATGACACAGTGTATTTTACATTAAACACATAAATGTCTTAGTCCTCGAAATACTAAACAAGAGAGCGAGGGATGGAGTGATACACATTCAAGTAGTAACCAACACAAGTCATATTCCCAACTCTGTCCAATGCATTCAAATAACTGTGGCCACAAAATTACAACAATATATAGAGTCAGCGAAGTGTATCACATTCATGAAAATCTCAGATCACAAAATGTATTATATCCACACAAATAAATATGTTCTCGCACTTGACAATTCAAGTCGACCATCACCACCAAAAACCCTCTCTTTTAATACAATAATTAAAATAAGCCTCACAAGAAACAAAGGCTATAACATGTATTTCAATGGCAATAGATGACACTATGGCTGGAACAAATTTTGGTAATGACTAATAAAAAATATTTAAAAATCAGAAAGGATGAAAATTTTTTTTTTTACCAACCAAAATTGATACACTTTGTTGCTACTCTATTTTGTACAACATCGAGTGGCATTAAGTAATCATATCTCTTCATTTTTCCCAGTTTCTAATATATCCAGTTCATACTGATCAACAGCACACAACAATGTTCCATGCCACTCTTTCAATTTCTTTGTTGTTAGAATCATCATCATCACTGTCATCATCATCTGCAATCTTCTCATTGAAGGTTGGCTGCAATGGATCTCTGTCTTCTGTCTTGATAGTACGTTCTGACAGTCTCTTTCCCGTTCATCTCTTGATGACTCTTTCCTCTTCCTCTTGTTCGTCTGCCCTCACTTCTTCTTCCATTATGGTTTTCAGCAAGGTCTTATGACTTTCCTTATGACCAAAATATTTTAACTATCTAATTTTGATCTCATTCATTATTTCTATTTTCATTCCTAGTTTTTACTTCAGCCTGATACAAGTATAACTTTCAAACAGGCAAAGATGTTTTATCAGAAGCAGATACAGGAACAAATAGGGAAGCACAGCATCCAGGCCACACACAAAAATGATGCATATTATCAGCTCAGCAGTAGACAACATGTGGGAATCTTCAGGCCCTGCATGGGCTACAACAGACTGCGATACCCCCTATTCAACAAGCTAAAGATAGGAACTACAGATGAGTGCGACTGTGGCACCAATAAAATGACTGCTGAACATCTGCTTCAAAGATGCCCAACATATGAAGAACAGAGACAGCACATATTGCCGTCACCAGTACCATTCCTGGAGAAGCTCTATGGAGATAGAAATAGCCTCAAGCTGACCACTGCTTTCTTTGAACACATTTAAGTTGACGTCTGAGAGTGTACGAAGAAGAAGATTCCTAGCTTTACTATGACCTCTTCATTTGTTTTCTTCTCTGCCCATTCTTCTGTATATCCACATCTCAAAGATATCTTATGATTTCCAATAATCAAAATCTTCAAGACGTTTTGTCATTAAGCTTGGCAGAGTGGTTACAGAGAAGCCCTTGCCTCTCATGGGAAATTTACCAGGTTCTTAGTTCAAAATCTCATGGCACCACACTTCTGTCTACCCAGCTGTAAACAGGTACCTGACTTTGATCTTGAGTCAGGCAAGGCAAATGCAATGAATAGGTCACCCCACCTCAAAAAAGCTGGACCTAGTATAGTGAGGAGTATATTTCACTCCCCTATTGCAGTATCTGCTATGGAACTAACTATCTTTATATCTTCACAATCTTGAACCCACAATTTTGGAATATAGACTTTGCTAGATCTTCTAACTTTCCTATCGGCAAGCATAGACTGAATAACATCAACAAAAAACAGGACACGAACAATGATAAAATACAGGAGTCATGGCCTAAACGGACCTGCTTCCTGAAGGTAATAAAAGAGCAGAAACACTTGTCTGACAGGAAGGATTACTTCTGGTAATCAGATTGCCTTCTGCTGTAGGGCTCTATAGAGTTTCCTCTCATCATTTTTAGCTAGTTTCAGTAATGAAACATTTAAGTAAGAAAAAGTTTAGATGGCTGAACTCTGTAGGCAAACATAAGCTTAATTTCTCATTTCACATCCTACAGTGAAGTACCAACACACACAAAAATAGAGCTAAAGCTAAACACCATTCTATGAAAACTGCTATTCTGGAATTTTAAACTCTGCCATCTAGCCACTTTGAAAAAAAATTCAAATTTGTAAAGTGCTTCAGACATCTTGCACAAAAAAAAAAAAAATCCTAATAATAAATCAGACTACATCTGTTTTCACAGGGGCACACAGATTCAGTATTAACTGTAAAAAAATTGTCCAATTACAAACCTGTACTGCTATAATCATCAGCCAAAATGATCTCTTTGATTAGCTCCTTTGGGGCCCTGCTGATGATGCTGTGCACAGACCTCAACAGTGTGGACAGATGCTCATTGTGAAAAGGAATAATAAAGCTTGCTGTGGGCAGGTACTTCAAATACCTTTTCTTCTGGCAGCTGGAATATAAATAAAACAGCCGTTAACCTCATATGACAACGTGTGTCAAAAGTAACAATTCATTACTTTATCAGAAAGTAATCTCTTATCTGTGTCTGTCCATAAGTTGTCTCCCCGTATTCCACGTTTTGGTGATGCGCGCACCCATCTTATCGGTGATTAGGCAGATAGCGCTGAGCGATGTACGTGTTAATCTGCCACGGCCAAGCTTGGTACAAGGGAATTTTACCAACCTGCCTCTCATAATATTATCTCTACCTCTCTTTGCAAATGTGAGGTGTTTATCATCCGCAAGGAGTGTCAGATAACAGACAAGACACAATATACTGAAAGTAATGATAGAATACTTGAAAATATAAACTATCTGTTACATAGTATAGAAAGAAAGTGCGACAATTGAAAGCACGCAATAAAATCAGTTCCACAAATGTACTGATACTGAAGTAGTGAAACAGAGATCGATAGGGGTCGCCTCATTCTGTCACAACCCATTTATGAAAGTCTGTAGCTTTTTCATTGTTGTTTTTGTTGTTCTCCATGTTTTAGAGCCACACAATAGTACTGACTTGACATTTGAGTTGAAGATTCTTATTTTTGTGTTGGACTTGATTTCTCTTGATCTCCATATGTTTCCCAATGCAATGAAAGCTCCTCTTGCTTTTTGTATTCTTATTTTGATATCACTGTCTGTCCCTCCGACTCTGTCTATATTGCTACCAAGATAAATAGGATGTTTCTTCAAGAGCAATTGTTGTATCATTTCCAGCATTTATTCTCATTATCTTAGCTGTCTCCCTGTGAATTTTCAAACCACTTGCTATGACCTCTCCTCAAGTATTTTCATTCTGTTTTGCATCTGATACAGAAGAGCCAGGTCATTGGGAAAATCTAGATCGTCAAGCCATTTGACAGAGTCTACTTACTTTCATTCCTGTTGGCTAAGTTTACATTTTTTATAACCCAATGTAAAGCATTTTTCTGGCAGCTGGAGTAAAAATAAACAGCCATTTAAAAGTGTTGCTATTTTTATTTTTCTTCAAATACAGTGTCTTCTAGCAGATAGAATAAAAATAAACTGCCATTGTAAGTTGAGCCATTCATCTTGTATCAAATACAGTGTCTTCTTGCAGATAGAATAAAAATAAACAGCCATTGTAAGTTGAGCCATTCATCTTGTTTCAAATACAGTGTCTTATAGCAGACAGAATAAAAATAAACAGCCACTGTAAGTTTAGCCGTTCTTTCTTGTGTCAAATACTGCTTCTTCTAGCAGTTACAATAAAAATGAACCACTATGAGTTTTTTTTCTTCTTCTAGCTTCA
This sequence comes from Oreohelix idahoensis, assembly GCA_024509875.1. Classification (NCBI taxonomy): domain Eukaryota; kingdom Metazoa; phylum Mollusca; class Gastropoda; order Stylommatophora; family Oreohelicidae; genus Oreohelix; species Oreohelix idahoensis. The sequence continues at coordinate 335,594 of JAMPIV010002936.1, forward strand.
TGGCATACTTTCATATTTTAATTTTAAATTTTTTGGGGGGTTTTTGACCTCATGTTTGAGATAACGACAGTGTTATCATACAGCTAGGTGTTTTCGCCATCGTCTAAGTAAATCAATGTACATCTGAAAGATAATTGAATAGCTTTCTTCAGTCAATGATACCTATGTCTAAGTAAATCACTGTACATCTGAGGGATAACTGAATGACTTTCTTCAGTCAATGATACCTGTGTCTAAGTAAATGACTGCACATCTAAAGGATAACTGAATGACTTTCTTCAGTCAATGATACCTGTGTCTAAGTAAATCACTGTACATCTGAAGGATAACTGAATGGCTTTCTTCAGTCAATGATACCTATGTCTAAGTAAATCACTGTACATCTGAGGGATAACTGAATGACTTTCTTCAGTCAATGATACCTGTGTCTAAGTAAATCACTGTACATCTGAGGGATAACTGAATGGCTTTCTTCAGTCAATGATACCTGTGTCTAAGTAAATCACTGTATATTTGAAGGATAACTGAATGACTTTCCTCAGTCAATGATACCTATGTCTAAGTAAATCACTGTACATCTGAAGGATAACTGAATGGCTTTCTTCAGTCAATGATACCTGTGTCTAAGTAAATCACTGTACATCTGAGGGATAACTGAATGACTTTCTTCAGTCAATGATACCTGTGTGTAAGTAAATCACTGTATATTTGAAGGATAACTGAATGACTTTCCTCAGTCAATGATACCTATGTCTAAGTAAATCACTGTACATCTGAAGGATAACTGAATGGCTTTCTTCAGTCAATGATACCTGTGTCTAAGTAAATCACTGTACATCTGAGGGATAACTGAATGGCTTTCTTCAGTCAATGATACCTGTGTCTAAGTAAATCACTGTACATCTGAGGAATAACTGAATGACTTTCTTCAGTGAATGATACCTGTGTCTAAGTAAATCACTGTACATCTGAGGAATAACTGAATGGCTTTCTTCAGTCAACGATACCTGTGTCTAAGTAAATCACTGTATATTTGAAGGATAACTGAATGACTTTCCTCAGTCAATGATACCTATGTCTAAATAAATCACTGTACATCTGAAGGATAAATGAATGGCTTTCTTCAGTCAATGATACCTGTGTCTAAGTAAATCACTGTACATCTGAGGGATAACTGAATGACTTTCTTCAGTCAATGATACCTGTGTCTAAGTAAATCACTGTACATCTGAAGGATAACTGAATGACTTTCCTCAGTCAATACCTATGCACAATTTTTTTCTTTACCTTCATTATCATCACCATTATTATCCTTCAGCTCCTAAATGAGCATAGGCCTTCAACCAATATGAGCCAGGTACTCCTGCCTTTTGTCATTCACTCCAGGTCTTTCCTTTTCTTTTTGATCCCTTTTTCTGGTCTCAAGATCTCTTCTCCATGTGTTTTGTGGTCCACCTTTATCTCTCTTAGCATGGTGATTCTAAAGATAAGGACTGCTTTGTAATGTTATCAACAGGTTTTCTCAATGTGTGTCCTATCCATCACCATTTTGACTGGCACTTGTCTGGTTCTGGTCATCAGTCATATACTGATGCTTTTTTTTTATCCTGCCCCCGCCATATTTCATCAAAGGATTTCTACAACATCAAGCTGCTGCACTGTGTCTAAGTAAATCACTGTACATCTGAAGGATAACTGAATGACTTTCTTCAGTCAATGATACCTGTGTCTAAGTAAATCACTGTACATCTGAGGGATAACTGAATGGCTTTCTTCAGTCAATGATACCTGTGTCTAAGTAAATCACTGTACATCTGAGGAATAACTGAATGACTTTCTTCAGTGAATGATACCTGAGTCTAAGTAAATCACTGTACATCTGAGGAATAACTGAATGGCTTTCTTCAGTCAACGATACCTGTGTCTAAGTAAATCACTGTATATTTGAAGGATAACTGAATGACTTTCCTCAGTCAATGATACCTATGTCTAAGTAAATCACTGTACATCTGAGGGATAACTGAATGGCTTTCTTCAGTCAATGAAACCTGTGTCTAAGTAAATCACTGTACATCTGAGGGATAACTGAATGGCTTTCTTCAGTCAATGATACCTGTGTCTAAGTAAATCACTGTACATCTGAGGAATAACTGAATGACTTTCTTCAGTGAATGATACCTGTGTCTAAGTAAATCACTGTACATCTGAGGAATAACTGAATGGCTTTCTTCAGTCAACGATACCTGTGTCTAAGTAAATCACTGTATATTTGAAGGATAGCTGAATGACTTTCCTCAGTCAATGATACCTATGTCTAAGTAAATCACTGTACATCCGAAGCATAACTGAATGGCTTTCTTCAGTCAATGATACCTGTGTCTAAGTAAATCACTGTACATCTGAGGGATAACTGAATGACTTTCTTCAGTCAATGATACCTGTGTCTAAGTAAATCACTGTACATCTGAAGGATAACTGAATGACCTTCCTCAGTCAATACCTATGCACAATTTTTTCTTTACCTTCATTATCATCACCATTATTATCCTTCAGCTCCTAAATGAACATAGGCCTTCAACCAATATGAGCCAGGTACTCCTGCCTTTTGTCATTCACTCCAGGTCTTTCCTTTTCTTTTTGATCCCTTTCTCTGGTCTCAAGATCTCTTCTCCATGTGTTTTGTGGTCCACCTTTATCTCTCTTAGCATGGTGATTCTAAAGATAAGGACTGCTTTGTAATGTTATCAACAGGTTTTCTCAATGTGTGTCCTATCCATCACCATTTTAACTGGCACTTGTCTGGTTCTGGTCATCAGTCAAACGCTGATGCTTTTTTTAAAATCCTGCCCACGCCATATTTCATCAAAGGACTTCTACAACATCAAGCTGCTGCACTGTGTCATGCTGTCTTCAACCTCAGTTCCAGATCTGTTGTCAGATGGAGACTTCTGTTTGTTGGCTTTTATCTCCATTCATCATTAGTCAAATTATATTTCACAAACTTCTCTTCCAGCTGTGTTTATTATTTCCCCTGTCTTCATTTCTGCAGCTACAAGATGGGGTAACTGGCCTCACGCCCAAGCTTACTGAGTCATCTTTCACAAAATTCCTGGTAGAGGGCAGTAGTATTATACATAACTGTTCTGTATGGGCTTCTTACCTCCCATATTATGCAAGTCTCAGGCAGTGCACCTGTGCTTCAGTTCCAGTTTTAAAGGCTGCATAAACAAAAAGTAGCATCTTACTAGAACAAAGTAAACTGCCTACATTATGGCCACATCAGAGAGAAACAAATGACAAAAAGAAGAGAAAAAAAGCTAGAGCTAAGTTAAATAGATAGATAAATAGATAGATATAAAGATAGAGAAATAATATAGATAGATAAATAGATAGATAATTAAAGATAGATTTATAGATAGATCAGTAGATAGATTTATAGATAGATAAATAGATAGTTAAATAGATAGATATATAATTTTTTTTAAAGTTTTCGGCTACACACTTTTATTTTATAATGCACTAACTAATGCAAATAATGTAAATAAAAATGATACGGCCCATAAACTGAAGTAGCCAGGGATCTTGTGAAATATCATTATTATAGAAAAATGTTATTCTGGCTTCCATTAATACTCTGAACTATTTGGTTAGTCTGTAATCTGGTATAAAGTGTACTATGAAGAACGGTAACGGTAGTCTCACAGCAGATACTGTGGTAGGGGAGTGAAGCATTAGAGATGTCACTATACTAGGTTCAGCATCGAGAGGAGGAGTGACCAGTTCCCTTCCTCACTACTTTTTCCTTCTCTAACTCAAGAGCAAAGTCAGGTACCCACTTACAGTTAGGTAGACTGCAGCAAGCCAATACCGTGAATCAAACCCGGCACTTTTTCCTGCGACAGACCAGCGCTCTAACCACTCTGTCAATTGGATGCTCATAGTGGTCCTATACACTACTATTCTATATGGGCTTGTTGCCTCCCAAAGTATGCATGTCTCAAGCATGCTTCAGTGCTTAAGCTCCATTATTAATGAGCACCTATGGGTTTGCCCTGTGTGCAATGATGTCAATTCTGATCAAAAATAACAATATTATTAATGGCAAGGTCAAAGAAAATAAGTGACGTGTCGTACTAGGATAAAGAGCAAAGACAACTGCTGACAGTACAGCCACAAGGCCTTCGTCAGATGGAAAAAAACTTAAACAGAAGAAATAAAGAAAGAAGTTAAATGCATCAAAAATAAATAAAATAGATACAACCCGTAAACTGAAATAGCTAGCGATTACCTCATGAAAATCCATGATTACAAAATGATGTCATGTTGGCGTCACTAAAATCTTAAAGCTATTTGCTCAGTCGGTGCGGTGATCTGGTATACAACTTTACTATGCAATAAGGTATCAATCAATCAATCAATACCCTTTGTCATACCATTTCAATAAGGTATGTTTTTCGACAAATATGAGGTTCTGCACGGGGCTGGAAACCTCATCATGTAAAACAAATTGCCCCAGAAACCAGCAATGTAGGAGCATATGAATGTTTGGTGCAGGCTTCCTGTAAATGAATCAGCTACATTGGGGGATTCATGCTCTGTAAGGAGCGGACAGAAAAAAGATGATGATGATCATGGATGATGATGGGTGATGATGATGATGGATGATAGTGGTGATGATGGATGCTGATGATGGTGGATGAAGATGGATGATGATGATAATGATGGATGATGGTGAAAGTCTGGTTAAAAAAATATACCAAAACCAAGGAAGCACTACTTACTCTGTATGTCTTATATCCTTTAAAGACCTCTGCAGAGAAATAGTATCACTAGCCAAAGCATTGAAGCCATTTGCTCTGTAGAGTTCATTCTTGCGATTCTCCTCTTCTGCTGTCATAATATATGCCTGGCCTTGCTCAGCAGGGCCTGCAAGTAAACAGCAAACCTTAGCCAGTCAATAAGAACTTCAGCCCTGTTGCTCAACAAGGTAGGAACAAGACAAGAAAATAATGAACTCCATGAGTAACTGTTATAACACAATCATGATTTTTAAGTCCACATCAACGTTAGGTAACCCGGCAGCAGTGGCAGTCTACTTTAAAAACAATGAGCTCTCTAAAGATTTGTTGTTGGTGTTGATCAGAATCGAACTCATTGCACTTCGGGTAAACCCATAGGTGCTCAGTCTCATTTAGAAAATGTTGAAGGGTATGAATGCTAATTGTTCCTGTTGTGCGTTGGTTGTATACACGCTGGATGCATCCTCTCATACGTCCATCTCTTCTGGTCTTATATTTGGTACCAAATTCCACCAATCTTAGCCTTGATGATTTATTGATTGCAGTGTCATTCTTTAATAGGTGATCATTAACTGTCCTCAGTATCTCTCCTTATTCATATCCCATGCAACTTCTATGGGTGCTCTTGAAGCTAGTCTGTCAGCTTATTCACTGCCGTGTAAACCTGCATGACCAGGACAGTAGATTTACCTTGATAAAATAATGTGTGTTTTCAGGTATCAGAATATTTGGAATTTGGAAAAAAAGTGTCGCCTACATGTAGCTTTAAGTGGGAAGGAAGGAAGGGAAGAAATTAATGCAACACATAAGACAGAAAGAGTGCAAATGTGAATGACATGTGCTCAAGACAAAAGTACTCTCAAGCAGGAACAGTCAGACTACTTCTATGTTCAAACAATGCAACGGGAGCCGCGCTAGCGTAGTGGTTACCACACCGCTCTGGCGACCGGGTGATGCAGGATCAAACCCGGGCGACGGCATTTGAGGATTTTTCGCAGACCGGGATTTGGACTGGATTAACTCGAGACCTGGCGAGAACATTTGAAGGAGTGTTGTCGACCAGGGATTGGCGGCTCCTGAGCCGACCCAGCTCTAATGGGTACCTCCGAAATCGGTGAGTATTTGCCTGAATGGCGAGGGACACCTGTCTCTGTACAAGAAAAAGAGATACTCACGTAAAATCAATGTCAGGTTAGACATTAATAATAACCTGAGATTTCGCCTTGAGTATTAGCAAGCGTACGAAAAAAAAACAAAAAAAAAAACAATGCAACTTTTATCTCCGTCAGATGATCTACTTCCTGCAATCTCGTCATCAGAGTGGGAATGGCTCAGAGGTATGGCATCCGCCTCTAATTCTAATGGTACCGGGTTCACTACCAGCACAGGGAATATAATTGATGGACATTTTTTCAGAACTGGTGGTTCCTAATGGTGTCATACTTCTCCCTGATCTCCTGGGTAGTGAGATCAGTTGCCTAGTCTTCCTGGATAAGGGCGAAAAAATAGGAGGTCCAAAGTGCAAGTTGCGCAAAACAAAACTTAAGTTTCTCATAAAAATTTAATTCACAGGGGGAAAAAAACAAACAAACAAACACTATAAAACAGAAATAAAACAGACCATTCACAACAAACACAAAGAAAACTTATGCACAAACTCAAAAACAACAAAAATCAATGAATGGAACTATGTCAATGGAATGTAACAAAAGATTATATTTAAAAACTGATGGACAAACATCACTATCAAAAACAACCACAGCTTGCTTAGCATGGAACCCATTGTAGAACTGCAGGGAAGGCTCTGTGCTCTGTTGAGGTCAATGAGGGAAAAACTACTGTGCAAACTGTTGAGGTCAATAAAGGGTCAATAGCACAAGTAGCATATGCTACGGGCCCCGCGCTTTTAGGGGCCCCGCGCCAATAAATATGTACATAATTTTTTGGTCATCTAATACGAGCGTTGATGGGAAGGAGCGAAGCTCCTGACCGGGTTGGAAGTAAAGTCCACTGACCCGACCCCCCCCCCCCCAAGCCTCGCAATGACATGTCATTGGGCCAAAAGAGCTGCAAAGCTGCTCAAGTGCCGCTGGTTAGAGAGAAGAAAAATAAATACGAGCATTAAACCAATGATCTTGTGATTTATGCCATCTTTAGCGCCTTTTCATTTGGTGTCACGAAATTGTGAGAGAAAGAGCATAAGAGGGTGACTTAGTGTGACTCTTCATTATTTTAATCTTAACTGTTTGCGGACGGAAGCCATTTAAGTGGCGTTGAAAATTTGGTCACGTTTGGACGGAAGCCACTTTTTTGGCTCTAGGCGACTGCCCCTCTAATTTTGTTTCGTTCTTTGTGAAATGAATTTGCATTAACAATAAAAACTAGAATTTAGGAAACGGAAACTTCCTGTTTTAATTGAGGTATACGGCGTGCTCGCACTCTCTTTCGATCTTGATTAAAATTTCTTGATTTGTAAGGTTAGAAAACTCAAAAAATGAGCAGTAGACACAGAGATATTGGACGTAATTATGCTTCTGGAAGTGAAAAACGTAAAGCGAAGGAAGAAAAAGAAAGAAGAGATCAACTTGTGATATCAAAAACACGTAAGCTGACAGAATATTTTGATGTTCATGGTGGTGGTACTCTAACCGCTGAAGCTGGAAGTACAGGAACAACTAGTACTAGTGCAGGCTGTGCAGCAGAAAACATACAGCAAAACCCAGTATACACTGAGTCTGAATGTGAAAGAATAAGTGAAACGAAGAAGTACTCTAATGATATTGGTGACTGGCCGAACAATATAGATGACTGTGAGCGTGAATATTGCATATCCAAGGGAAGTGAAAAATGTCAACATGTTGATAGTGCCTTCTCTTCATCCGTGCGATTGTATGACACTGAAAAGAAAACTCGATACTGTCAGAAGTCTTATTTTACACATATTCATAAACTTACAAACAAGCAACATGCAAGAAAATGGTTATGCTATTCAGAAAGTAAAGGGCGCCTATTCTGTTTCCCATGCAAGCTTATGAGTTCAGAATGTTCATCAAAGTTTACTGTGGAAGGGTTTAATGACTGGAAAAATGCAAGCAATCTATTGCGTCGACATGAAGAAAGCTCCTCACATAGACAAGCTTTAATTTCACTGTTGATGCGTAAAAACAAAGGTGAACGTGTCGATTCCCATCTTGTGAAACAAATGGACATTCAAGAAAAGTATTGGCACAAACTTCTAGAGCGAATAATTGAAGTTGTGAAGTTTTTAGCAGAACGAGGCCTTTCATTTCGTGGCAGTGATGAAATTGTTGGGTACCCTTATAACGGGAATTACTTAGGGTTGTTAGAATTACTGGCCAAGTTTGACCCTTTTCTGGCAGAGCATATAAGTACTCATGCAAACAAAGGATTTGGACATACATCATATCTATCTAAAACAACGTGTGAGGAATTCATCAATCTGATTGGATCCAGCATACTGGATCACATTCTCTGTGAAGTGAAGAAATACAAGTATTATTCCGTTTCATTGGATTCTACTCCAGATATATCTAATATGGACCAGCTGACTTTGACTCTGCGCTATGTTTTGCCATCTGGACCAGTTGAAAGATTTGTGACATTTTTGGATATGGAAGGTCATAGTGCTGAACAGCTTACTAAAAGTCTACTTAATTTTTTAAAGGCAAATGACATTGATATTAAAGACTGCCGTGGTCAAAGTTATGACAACGCCAGCAACATGAGTGGCAAGTTTATAGGATTACAAGCACGAATTAATTGATAATGTTAATTACTATGCAAATTAAAAATGTATGTGTTCAAATATGTTTGTGTTGTTTTATTGTTTTTTTTTTAAATATCGGGCCCCTTTCTTAACATATGCTACAGGCCCCGCACTAGCTTAATCCGGCCCTGCATGACATGAAAGCACACAACGTGTAATATGTGTGGATTCTTTTCCCTTTATTTAATATTTTCGCTCTGTATAGAGTTTCCTATCATAGTTGCATGGTCAAACCAGTGACAATCGGGAAAAGACCGATGCTCATTGGAATCAACCAGACCCGTTACACGGACTTCGAGCTCTGAACAACGGCTGGAATTTCCATGTGCCTGTGGTAGGAAATTCTCTACTCAGAGAGGAATGAAAATCCACAGAACAAAAAAGGGGTGTGGGAGCTCATCACGGGGAGATCAACAGCGCTCTGTCTCGACGGGTAAGACGTTAGAAGAACGCAGCCAGGAGTCAATCCACAGTGCTGAGTACATTCAAGTTGATCTGCCTGATGATGATCTCACACACTTCTTGGACGGGAAGAGAGATGCAATCAAGTTTCCACCTGCCAGTGCAAAAGGGCTTTGGGAACAGCTGGACGAAGCCTTGGCAAAAGAGTTGGATAACAACCTGAAGCAGATAACTTTGGAGAAGAAGCTGGAAATCTTCGGCGACATAATATATCTTCACTGTCGCAAAGTGTTTGGAGTCAGGGAGGCAAGGGAAAGTAACCCACCACGAAAAAGTAGAAGACAAATTAAAATAGAAGAAATCAGGAAACAGAAGAAGCATGCCCGAAAACTGTTCAAGAACGCAGTTGCCACAGAGAAGGAAGGGTTACGACAGGTTTGGGAGCACCTGAAAGGCCAACATAATGCCCTTTGTAGAGCAGAAAGGTTGTGCAGGAAGAGAAGGAAGACTCGAATGGATAGGGAAAGATTCTTCAGGGAGCCTTTCAAGTTTGCCAAAGAACTGTTTGAGCAGCCACGGTCGTGTACGCTAAACATCAGGAAAGAAGACCTGGAAGAACACCTTGGAATGACATATTCAGATGGTCGCAAAGATGAGCCGCTCAGCAGCATCTTCTTCTTCTTCTTCTTTGATCCATAACCGCCAACCGTCAAAGCAGTCAGCAGCCATCACGCCTGGTGGCGTCTTGTAGGGCAGCAACAAATTGATTCCACTTTGCTCGGTCGGCGGCCATCCTTCGTACAGTGCCCCAACTGTGGTTCATTCTTTGCATCTCAGCTTCCACAGTTCTCTGCCAAGTTGTTTTTGGTCGGCCTCTCTTCCGCTTTCCCTCGGGGGTCCATAGCATAGCTCAGCAGCATGGTAGGCATTAAATGGTTGAGTAAGCCAGGTGCTGAATTTAACACCAAGCCCCCAACGATGCAAGAGGTAGAAAGCATTGTCCAGAAAGCTCGGTGCAAGTCAGCTCCAGGTCCTAATGGTGTTCCATATGTTGTGTATAAGAGATGCCCTGAGGTGCTCAAACGACTGCTCCGTTTACTGAAGAATGCGTGGAAAACCCAACTTGTAAGCAAGGAATGGAGAAAGGCGAACGGAGTCTACATCCCGAAGGAACAAAATTCCACAGACATCAGTCAGTTCAGGCCAATCTCACTACTTAATGTGGAAGGGAAGATATTCTTCTCAGTGATGGCGAAAAGGCTCACTACATACCTCCTGGCAAATGGGTACATTGACACTACCATTCAGAAAGGAGGTATCCCAGGTACACCAGGATGTCTAGAGCATGCCACAATGATCTGGGAAGCAATTCAAAAGGCAAAGTCTGACAGAACAAACCTCCATGTAATCTGGTTGGATCTAGCAAATGCTTATGGATCCGTTCCACACCAGATGTTGTGGCAGGCCCTAGAAATGTATCATGTTCCACAAGAGATTGCAGCAATGCTGAAGCTGTATTTCGCAGGGTTCTCTGTCAGATTTTCAACCAGAGAGTACACAACGAAGTGGATTGGCCTTGAAGTTGGAATTGCGATGGGATGTACCATCTCTCCGATACTATTCGTGATGGCTATGCAGGTAATCCTCAATGCGGCTGAAGGAATGGCTATAGGTCCAAAGCTCGGTGGAATGTGTCACATGCCACCGCTCAAAGCATTCATGGATGACACAACAATTCTGACATCAGATGAACATCAGGCCCGGAGGATGTTAGCACGCCTGGATGAACTAGTCAGCTGGTGCAGAATGAGCTTCAAACCCAAGAAGTCGAGAAGCCTATCAGTCAGGAAAGGGAAGATAGCAGAGGTCATATTCATGGTTTCTAACCAAAGAATCCCTACTGTCATTGAGGAACCTGTTAAAAGTCTTGGCAGGGTGTACGATGCCTCATTAAAAGACTCGAAGGCAGTGCAACAGACAATAGAAATGGCAGGCAGAGGGCTACAGATCATAGACCAAAGCAGACTCCTAGGAAAATTCAAACTGTGGTGCCTCCAGTTCATGTTGATACCTAAGTTGCTGTGGCCACTGCTTATATATGAAATAAGCACAAGTACAGTGGAAGCTATAGAGCAGAAGGTCAACAAGTTCATGAGGAAATGGCTAGGGGTACCACCAGGTCTGTCAGATGTAGCACTGTACTGCAAAAAGTCAAAACTTCTGCTTCCTTTCAAGTCAGTTGTTGAAGAGTACAAAGTTGGAAAGGCAAGGCTTGCAATGATGCTACGCGAGTCAGCAGATGATGTGGTTAAGTCCATTCAGCCCACACTGAAAACGGGAAGGAAGTGGAGAGTGGAAGAAGCTGTTGATGCTGCCCAAGAGTCGCTCAAACTGAGGGAGGTAATCGGATACACACAAACAAATAGACGGGGATTTGGTCATGGAGACATCCGCTGGTGGTCCAAGGCATCAAGCAGGGAGCGTAGAGACATGGTAGTTCAGGAGATACGAGGAGCTGAGAATGATAAGAGGTTGCAAAAAGCAGTGCAGCAGGCCCAACAAGGCCAATGGACTACATGGGAAGGAGCCCTGCAAAGGTCCTTGACATGGAATGATATATGGCATATGGCACCTCTTAGGCTCAGCTTCGTTGTTAGATCAATGTATGACCTCCTGCCATCGGCCACAAACCTTGTGAGATGGGGAAAGTCGGATGATGAGCAGTGCCCCCTGTGCCATGGGAGGCAGACACTTGAACACGTGCTCTCAGCTTGCAAGGTGTCATTAGGGCAAGGGCGATACACATGGCGCCACAACAAAGTGCTAAATGAGCTGGCTGCGACAATAGATCTGGCAAGGATGAAGGCAAATAGCAATGTCAGGCCAAACACCGCAAACACATACTTTCTGAGAGCAGGAAAGTCAGCACACCCAAAACCGAGTAAATCAGGTAGCAGTGTACCATCTCTCCTTGACTGTGCAAATGACTGGGAGATGGCGGTAGACCTACCTGGACGAGGGGCATATCCAGAGAGTATCAGGAAATCTCGAAGACGGCCGGATATAGTGCTGCATTCTTCATCATCGCACCAGGTTATATTGATTGAACTGACCGTGCCATTTGAATCCAGATTGAATGAGCAACATTTGTTCAAAGCGGCCAAGTATAGTGATCTGGCCGCAGATCTGAGACACGATGGGTTCACTGCAAGGGTCATGGCTGTTGAGGTGGGTGCAAGAGGGCTCGTGGCTGCATCAGTGTATGATTTATTGAAACTGTTGGGGCTGAGGGGACAGTCGAGAACAAGGGCACTGAAGAGGCTTAGTGAAACTGCGGAAAAGGCATCATGCTGGCTGTGGAACAACCGCAATGGGCTATGGAACTCGGGACAGTAAACTCTGCGGTACAGAAAACATCAGGAATTTTTCTAAGTCCACAATACGTTGAGTTTTTTGGTGTACTGGTGAAAGGGCTGTGACTGACGGGCAACACGCTGCGTATATCATAAGAGGTGTTGGGCACAGAATTACAGTTGCTAGGCGCGAATTTAAAGTTGCTGGCTAGCCTCGTCGGCTTCAACGCAGGTGTGTCAGTGTCTGCCCCCCTAGTCGTGTAAAGGTGGCGAAGCGGAACGAACGGAATAATTTGTCTTCTCTTTGTTACTTTCACAATTGCTCCACGGCTGGCGGAGTTGTGGATTTTAAAGCTGCTACCAAAGTGAAATGGGTTCACTTTTTCGATACAAAGTTTTGTGAGCTTAGGTCACAGCGATTGCTATAACACTAGTTAATTTTCTAGTGCATTCTTAGCTATAAAATTTTAGCAAGAGAAGTACACATTCTGAAAACTTCTTAACAACAAATAGCTATAGAAAGGCCGCCATCTCTGGTAACACTGACCAGAAGAAAAAAAAATATTTCTGGGAAGTTCTGAGCTCAACAAAGGGTGTGTCATGTAATTTGTATACAGAGTGTATATTAATGATGATTTGTATTTCAGGTGACAAAATGTACATTCTGACCTGTGCCTTATGTATATGTTGTTCTGACCGTGTATATTTATATATATGTTTTCTGACAATAGGAACCCTACAAAGCTTTTTTTGTGCAACAATTGTCAATTGTGCCAGAAATTGTCAGATTTTTTTTTTTATGTCATAGAATTTGACGGACAGTATATATGGGGTAACACTGATAAAAGTAATACACCACTAAACTCTGAGATGGGTAATCACTGACAGGGGACGAGACATAGACATATCACTGTTTTATAGTTAAATTTCTAACCGGTTCCCAGTTATATATATTTGTTTCACAGTCTTACTCTTTGTTGGAATCAGAAGCTGGTGTTTTACGCACATATCTGTGGGAACCGGAGGTTGTCAAGGAAAGCAAACACATTGTCCCGATAGCACATCGTGGAAACAGATCGAGTGCTTTGTAGAAAAAGAGAGTCACCCCCAAATCTTTGGCAATACACTAACACATTGCTAGAAATATAACACTCATCCAGAAAGGATCAGCCAAGTGCTGAGGGACCGAAAATCAATTCGCTTTTTGTTTTCATTTTTAAATTCAAAGATTAACTCTACAAAAAACGTTACATTTCTCTAAAATTAACAAAATTACCATCCAACATTCCCTGTCTAGGATGTTCTAGTTGAATGTAATATTTGGAGGAAACAAAACTCATAATACATTTGTTTTGATTTAATGTGTAACATGATTACTTGTCTGAATTTATGTTGTTATTTTATCTCAAAGTCTTCTTCTTCTTTGATCCTTAGCCGCCGACCATCAAAGCAGTCAGTGGCCATCACGCCTAGTGGCGTCTTGTAGGGCAACAACAAATTGATTCCACTTTGCTCGGTCGGTGGCCATCCTTCGTACAGTGCCCCAACTCTGGTTCATTCTTTGCATCTCAGCCTCCACAGTCCTCCGCCAGGTTGTTTTTGGTCGGCCTCTCTTTCGTTTTCCTTCAGGGGTCCAAAGCATAGCTGTTCTTGTGATGGCATCGGGGTCTCTTCTGAGGACATGGCCAACCCAGCTCCAGCGTCTGCCAGCTATGATGGTGTGCATGTCCTCTTGCTTGCTACGAGTAAGCAGATCTTGGTTAGAGATGGTATTTGGCCAAAAGATTCTGTGAATTTTTCTTAGGCATGTTGTGTGAAAAGAGGACAATTTCGACATTTCCTTCTCTGTAACTCTCCAGCATTCCGCACCATAGAGAAGCACAGAAAGCACACAGCTCTGATATAATCCTAATTTTGTGCTTGTGCTGTATTGGGAGGACTTCCAGATGTTGTTTAGGCTAAAGAAGGCTGTTCTTGCCTTATTCATTCTGATGTTGATGTCTTTGCCTACCCTGCCGTCTGGTGTTACTATGCTTCCTAGGTATGTGAAGGTATCTGTCTGTACCAATTGCTGATTCCTTACTGATATGGGCTCAGGGTTGCTCACATTGAGCGTCATGACCTCAGACTTTTATCTCAAAGTGTTGAGCAAAAATTTATGTAATAAATGCTATTTGTTATATTTATATAATATATCTGCAGAGTATTGTTCCATTCATATTTTGATGCTGTAAAAATTATGTTGTGACCAGTTATTATACACTCTTATTATCAGAATTAACGTCACTTATCCTTACATCTATACCTTATCTTCCAAAATATAATAATCCTCGACTATACATCAGGATGGAGGCACTGTTGTGCCACAGCCTATCAGAAATAATTGTTGGATCTGATCTATTTTGAATTTTAGTGGTCTGAGATAATTCAGGACAGCAGTGGCAGAGAAAAAGATCTGGAGCAGACATCTATTCTTCACTATCTGTACCCATTGCTTTCTCAAAGTTCTGTCCCATAATTTCTGCCAGGCTTTTCTTACTCCTTTCACGAGCCTAAACTACTATTTAGAGGGATTTTCCTGCAGAGTTATCTGTTATTTTCTCCTATATTATCTACTACTTAAAGGAGACTAGTAGTTACTTATCTCACCTTCACCACAAACAGTGAGTGAATCACGAGAGATATTTAAACGTGCCACAATAACGCCACGCTCCAGTTCTCTTTTCCATGTGTTTTACAGTCTTCCTCTGCCTCTCTTACCCTGGGGATTCCAGAATAATGACTGCCTTGTAATGCTGTTACCAGGTTTCCTCAATGTGTGTTCCATCCATCTCCAGCTTATTTTCTTGTTCCAGTGGCATTGGTCTAGTTCTTATCATCATCAGTTCAATATCAATGATCTTGTCGTACCACTTCAATTCTTCTATTCTATGCAAGCATCCATTTTTGAAAGTCGTGTAGTATTTTGGTTGTTTTTGTTGTTCTCCATGTTTCCCAGCCACACAATAGGATGGACTTCTGAAACTTCTTGCTTGTAGTTTTTGTTGTCCTCCAAGTTTCAGAGCCATGCAGTAGGGTTGCAAATATATAAAGACAACTATTTATAACTACGCAACGTATGGCACATGGGAGTCTTTGACAACAAAAAAAAAAAAGAAAAACTATGTGTACTGTCTCTCTTAGACGTATCATAATGGGTGAGTAATATGAGGTTAAGCATGGGGATGGCAAACTTCATCCTGTAAAACAAGTTGCTACAGAAATCAGTGCTACAAGATTTGTTGCTTTTGTGTAGTCTTCCTTAATGGGGCCATCTGCAATGGTAGATCCGTGCTCCATATAGAGAGAATAAGGAGGTGGTAATGATCTATAATTACCAGAGATGGCAGTAGATCTACCTGGGCCAGGGAAATACCTGAAAATCAAAGATCTACCTGGGCCAGGGAAATACCTGAAAATCAAAGATCTACCTGGGTGATGGAAATACCTGGAAATCATAGATCTTCCTGTGCCAGGAAAATACCTGGAAATCATTAGGAGATCTTGAAGATGACAAGATATAGCACTACACTTCTCACTGTCACACCAGATTATAGTGATTGAGCAGACCAAGCCATTTCAATCTAGATCATCTGCTTCAAAGTTGCCCAACATATGCGGAACAGAGAAAGTGCATATACCTGACACCAGTACCATTTGTGGAAAAGCTTTATGGAGATGCAAATAGCCTCAAACTGACTGCTGCTTTCTTTGAAAACATTCAGGTGGACATTTGAAAGTGTACAAAGGAGAATAATCCAGATTAGATGAGTAACACTCATTTGAATTGGCTAAGTATAATGATCTGGTCAGGTACTTAAAAAGTGACGGGTTCACAGCAAAAGTCATAGCTGTAGAAGTAGGTGCAAGAGGTCTTATGGCTGTCTCAGCATATGATCTACTGAAACTATTGGGTGTGAAGGGACAGTCAAGAACGAGGGCACTTAAGAGGCTCAGTGAAACGGCGGAAAGGGCATCATGCTGGATGTGGAGCAGCCGTAACGGGCTATGAAATTCAGGGCAATAATTTATTTACAGCTTAATGGTTACTTTCACAATTGCCTCAAGCTAGCAGAATGGATAAAACCAGGAATGAAGCTGAAAGTTGCAACCAAAGTGGAGTGGGTTCAATTTTCAGTGCAGGCGGGAAAAGACAACAGGAGGTGGGCACTTGGTAGTCATGACCCAAGTGGGCCGGCTCCTTTCAGAGTGTAAAGAAGATAAAGGGCCAAAACACCCACCTGATGGGCAGAATACTTCTGATGATCAGATTGCTTCCTGTTGTATCACTCTGTGCAGAGTTTCCTATCTCATCATCGAATAGTGGCAAAGAGAATATACAAAGATAGACAGAATAGAAGCACACTACTCTTTACATTTATACGTATATGTAAACAACGAAAGACACAGAAAGAAATACTGGGACAAACCTTGGTTGAGGAACTATCTACAGTAGAACACTACTCTTTCAGAATTTATACAGAGATGATAGAAAAAAAGATGCACACATTTTCTGTGAAATTGCTGATGGAAAGGTCATCATTTTCCGCTAACGCACTGGACACAACAGGTTGAGGTACTATCTACAGTAGAACTCCATTTATCCGAACCCCAATTATCCGAACATCCAATTATCCGAACACTTTTTCCAGAAAAAAAAAAAAATCAGATGCCAGTCACGTTAGACTAAAATTCTGAATCTTTTGATGCGGCAAACTTCAAATGTGTGCGAACAATTTGTAGAGAATGGGATGGCTAATGGTCGGTCGCTTATGTACAGGAAGTCAGTTAGATCATAAAGTCAGTTAATATCTGGTTTACCAATCCAGTGTACGTTGCGTTCTAGGTAGAACACTGGCTAAACAGACAGTTCAACTTAAAATAATTGTGTCTGCTACTACAGCAGAATAATTTTGGTGTACAAGTATTTCTCTGTGCGATATGGCATCTTCCAGTAGGCCTAAAGCATATAAAAGGAACCGCAATGTTTTGTCAATTGAAACGAAACAGAAATTATCAAGAGACTAGGACAAGGTGAAACTGTGTCTTCACTTGCGAGGATTTTCAATGTTGGGAAAGCTACCGTCTCTGACATCAAAAGTAACAAGGATAAAATTATGAGTTTTGCATCGAAATTTGATAGTGAAAATGGGTCGAAGAAACGTAAAACCATGAGAAATGCGAAAGATGTGAAATTGGAAGAGGCTTTGTATATATGGTTTGTGCTAAGAAGAAGCAAAGGGGAACCTATCTCTGGTTCTCTGTTGTGTGAAAAGGCACTTCAGTTCAACAATCAACTTGACGGTCCTCCTGACTTTAAGGCTAGCCAGGGATGGTTAAGAAACTTTAAATCTCGTCATGGCATACGAGAATTGGAGATTCAAGGGGAATCTTTATCTAGCGATGCAACTGCTGCTAAAAGTTTTAAAGAAACATTCTTGGCTTTTTTGGAAGAAGAAGGTTATTCACTCGATGAAGTGTATAATGCCGATGAGACTGGCTAATACTGGAAATCATTGCCTCAAAAATCACTTGCATCTCAGCGCGAAGCAGTTGCCCCTGGGTTTAAAAAATGCAAAGAGAGAGTAACAATTTTGGTAGCCGCGAATGCCAGTGGAAGTCATCGTTTAACGGTGCTAATGATCAGCAAAGCCAAAAAACCACGTTGTTTAAAGAATGTGACATGTCTCCCATTGTGTTACAAAGCACAGAAGAGTGCTTGGATGAATAG
Organism: Oreohelix idahoensis; assembly: GCA_024509875.1. Lineage (NCBI taxonomy): Eukaryota > Metazoa > Mollusca > Gastropoda > Stylommatophora > Oreohelicidae > Oreohelix > Oreohelix idahoensis. The sequence continues at coordinate 353,705 of JAMPIV010002936.1, forward strand.
TGAAATATTTCTTGATTGGTATACAAATCAGTTCATCCCAAATGTGAAGAGGTTGAGAGAACAAGAAAAGAAAACTGGAAAAGTAATTCTTCTACTGGACAATGCACCATTTCATCCAGAGACGGATACATTGAATGCAGTTGATGCAAATTTTAAAGTAATTTTTCTGCCTCCCAATGTAAAACAGCACTGATTCAACCAATGGATCAGGGTGTTATAGAAAAGCTTAAAAAGATGTACAAGAAGGAAGTCATGCGTCGTTTATTGTTGGCTGAAGATGAAGAAAGTGTGGTGGCGTTTTCCAAAAAGCTTAATCTCAAAGACTGCTGATATATGTTAGCTGATGATTGGACCACCTGTCACAAGATAATCTCAACAAGGCTTGGAATAGATTGCTTGGGAAAAAAGGAGGAAATGAAACTACTGTAGTGGACACAAATGATGATTGTATAAATGAAGTTGTGGAACTGTTTCAAGCAATGCCCGGATTTTCGGCCTGTGACAAAGATGATGCACACATGTGGCTAGAAGATGATAATGATTCTGGTTTTCAGTTTTTGAACGACGAAGAAATTTTGTCTTTTGTGCAAGAAGAAAACCAAATACATGTAGTGACCGATGATGAAGACTCCTCAGAAGTACATGATGTACTTGTAGATTATGAAGAAAAACCAAAACGTCGACCAAGTCCTGAAGAGGCCTTTATAGCACTAGAAACAGCGATGGCTTGGTACGAGCAAGAAGATGACAGCTGTCCTACACAGCTTCTGCTGTTGAAGAGAATGCGGGACTTAGCAGCCAAAAGGAGACTATCCAGTTTGTTGCAAAAGAGGATTCCTCATTATTTTAAATAGTGGGCTACATCTGTGCAAGTACATATATACGTAAGTTGCGCCTGGTTTTGAATCGTTTGTAATTGTAATAAAAGATTTTGGTGATACAGTGATCTAATACAGTGTGGGTATTATTATTACAGTACAAGTAAATATGTTTTATAGTGTATTTTCCTTGTGATGGTTAATTATTTTTAGAAATATGTGTACATGTACTCGATACATTATGTAATCCAATTATCCGAACATTTGATTATCCGAACGATGCTCGGTCCCATGGGGTTCGGATAAATGGAGTTCTACTGTATATACAGGATTGGTCAAACAGATGACAGCTGAATACCTGCTCCAGTCCTGCTCAACTTACAGCAGTGAACAGAGTGGCATATGGAAACAACCCACTTCTCTCAACAAAAAACTGTTTGGAGATGTCAGGAACCTTGAGCTGACTACTGTCTTTTTAAGTCATTAATGTATCAGTCTGAGGGCGAATGAAGAAAAAGAAGAAAGGAAAAAAAAATGACATATGGTATAGTTAAGTTAGTTGCTTATCCTTTACAGGACGTGGCAATCAACCCCAGCTTTTATTGGCTGTTTGTGATTTTTCTAGGCAATTTTTTTCATTCAGTAGTTTGCCATTGCTTTCTGAACCATACGGCGCTTATACCATTGTTAAAAATCCACACAAAGCGATCTGCTACCAAACCGCCTGCATCAGGTTTCGAACCTGGTATATCTGGATTATGAAACTGCGTTCATATCCATTAGGCCACAGACGCCTATGGTATAGTAGTCAATATAAATGATCAATACAACAGTTTCATTTCAACGCCAGCTGTTTTATTTCCAAAGGTAATAATTTTGTTATTAGAAAGACCTTTACTTGTGTATTCAGATTCTCATCCACTCTCAATCAATACCCTTTAGCACAGGCCTTCAACAAACATATGCCAAGTCTTCCTGTCCTGTGCCATCCGCAAGTTCTTTCCATGTTTTCCTCATCACTTTCACCTCTGTATCCAGCTCTCTTTGTGTGTTTTTTGGTCTACCTCTGCCTCTTTCCCTGTGGATTCCAGAACAAGGAAGGACTGCCTTGTAATGCTATCACCAGGTCTCCTCAATGTGTGTTCTATTCATCGCCAGTGTCTTCTTCTCAACTCTTGTTTCACTGGCACTTGTCTGGTTCTTGTCATCAGTTCCACATTTGTGACTTTTGTCATACCAGTTGAATCCTTCTATTATACTCAAGCACCCGTTTATAAAAGTCTGTAGCCTTTTGGTTGTTGTTTTTGTTGTTCTCCATGTCTCAGAGCATGGGAAACAATGGCAAAGAAAACCTATCTGCTGTTGCCCTAAGATGCCACTAGGCGTAATGGCCACTGACTGCTTTGACGGTCGGTGGCTAAGGACGGAAGAAGAAGAAGAAGAATGTCTCAGAGCCATACAATAGGACTGACTTGAGATCTGATTTGAAGATTCTTATTTTCATGTTGGACTTGATTTCTCTTGTTCTCCATATGTTTCCCAATGCAATGAAAGCTCCTCTTGCTTTTTGTATTCTTATTTTGATATCACTGTCTGTCCCTCCATCTTTGTCTATATTACTGCCAAGATATGTGTACGATTCTACATCTTTCAGTGGTGTTTCTTCAAGTTCAACCATGTTATCATTTTTTGCATCCACTCTATTGTTTGTTAAAGGTGTGGTATTACTCATACTTGTGAAGTATCATCATCACTTTCCTTTATACTCCTAATAAAGCATGCAGCCACCACTGTAGGTGGTGCCCTCACAGAAAACCTGCAACCAATCATTTATATGCTATTGTAGCTGTGATTTCTGTAGCAATTTTTTTCTGACATGATGATGTTGTCATCCCTATGCACAACCTTATACAGGGTGTCCATAAAAGATTGTACCCTTTTCAACAAATTTATTCTCGGCCCCATGATGTGGTACGAGGATGCTTTCTATCACAAAAGTAAGATAATCTCTGCAAGTTTTTAAGCATACCTTACAAAGACTCAAAAAGAATGTACCTATTTCTTTTTTTTTTTTCCTACTTGACCAGTGTGTTGAGAGACAAGTAACAATTACCGGTTGCAACTCAACTGCGAAAGTTTCACTTGAAATACCCGCTACGCGCATGCGCACTTTTTTGAGTCTTTATATATATATATATATATATATATATATATATATATATATATATATATATATATATATATATATATATATATATATATATATATATATATATATATATATATATATATATATATATTGGAGTCAAAAAGTAACCTTAATATTTTTTTATGAACAGAATAGGCACAAATCGGAATGAAAGCACTTAATCACTTTTCAACATAGTCCCCACCACGTTCAATGCAGGTGTGCCAGCGCTTCACTAATGCCTGTATTCCGTGAAAAAAAAACTCTTCTGACTGACTGCGTGGCCATGTATGCACTGCCTCTTTCACCTCTTGCCACCGAGTGCCTCCTTGAGGGGTCCAAACACATGATAATCACTCTGTGCGAGGTCCAGTGAATATGCAGGATGTGGAAGACACTCCAAACGCAGATTCGTGATTTTCGTTACTGTCGCACGAGCTGTGTGCGGCCGCTGTGTGCGGCCGCGCGTTATCATGCTGTAACAAAATACCAGAACTGAGCAAGCCGTGAAGTTTTGACCTGATTGCAGGTTTCATGTGGCTCTGAAGCAGATCACAGTATGATTCGCTGTTGATAGTGAGTCCCCTGGGCATGTAATGTTCCAGGATTGGGCCTTTACAGTCCCAGAAGAGCATGAGCATCAATTTTCCGGCTGACCACGTTGTACGGAACTTCTTTGCTTTCGGCGATGATGAATGTCGCCACTCCATGCTGCCTCGATTAGTCTCTGGCTGGAAGTAGTGGACCCAGCAATCGTCACCAGTGACTATATGGTGTAGAAAGCCATCTCCTTCAGCTTCATAATGCCGTAACAGTGTTTCACAAACATCCACACAATGTTCTTTCAGTTCGGGGGTGAGTTGTTTTGATACCCACTTAGCGGAGACTTTGTGGTACTGCAGCATGTCGTGAATGATGTGGTGCACCGAACCATGACTAATCTTCAATTCTCCAGCCACCTCGTCGATTGTTACCCGCCGGTTTTCCCGTATCACTTGTTCCACTGCAGCGATAGCGTCAGGGGTAGTCATAGTGTGAGGCCGTTTTAAACTTCCTGTGCCACTCATAAACCTGCTGAAGCGACACACAAGCGTCCCCATACTGCCTCTTCATCCTTCGATGAATCTCTGCTGGTTTCTCACCCTCACTACACACAAAAACGGATAACTGCACGCTACTCTTCTCTCGTGCATGCTTCCAAACTACACATCAAGCACTCATCCTGCGACCTATTTACCGATGACTGTACCATTTACACAAGTGATAAAAGTTGCAACACACTAGAAGTATTATTACAAACTGATGTAGACAATCTTATCAAATGGAGCAACAAAAATCGTATGCAAATAAATGTCATTAAAACAAAATGTATGACAATATCAACTAGGCAAAAATTACAAAACTCACAGAAAACAACACTTCAGCTCTATATTGGCACCTCCCTAATTGATAATGTAAATGAACACAAAACACTAGGACTCATAGCTGACCAACATTTAAGTTGGAATTCGCATGTACTAGCACTGACAAATGGCACAGAACGTTTCCCAGTTAGCTAAGATCAAACATATTCTAGATGAGAAGAGAAGAAAGATGTTCTATATATCCCAAATACAAACACGCCTAGACTATTGCTCCACAATCTGGGATGGCTGCTCCATATCCAACACAAAGAGACTCCATTCATTACAAAAACGTGCAGTGCGCATAGTTTCTGACAAACACCTAACACACTTAGTAAGGGGAAAAAAAAGGATCCCGTTACACGCCCATTGAGGCATATTGGGAATATGGTGTTAGGCCCATATTTTCTTGACCATCAGCACACTAGGTAGATCTACATAAAAATCTTAACATATTACCTCTAAGAAAGCGCTTCCTCTTCAACAAAGCCAAATTCATTCACAAAATCCTATCACAGAATGCTCCAACGTACCTGTGAACTATTTTCAAATATAACGGAAGACACAGCCAACGCTTAAACATATTACATGTGCCCAAGCCAAGGCTTGACTTGTTCAAGAAAAGTTTAGCATTTTCTGCTGCTCATCTATGGAACAATCTTCCACACGACCTAAAAAGCACGCTTAGCCCATATTCATACAATCGCAGACTTTTCAAATACATCATGAGTGCAGATTATATGCCACCCTAATTTAGTTATGTTCCCAAATCATTTTCTAATGTGATGTGTATTTTTTAAGGATTTTTCTGCCCTGTTCATTATTGATTATGATAAAGTCCTGTAAATGTGTGTAACTGTTATACTTTTACAATGTTGGGATTTTACTTTGTATTATTGCATTGATTTTGTTTATTTTTTTTTTTAAAATAATACTGAAAATGCATGTGTAGGATAAATGAATTCAGTATGGGAGACGAGAGAAAGGATAGGCAGAATGTTAGATAGGCCTGCGTGCCCAATTCTAAACCATTTGAAGATAAAGTTTGCACATTCGTTTGTTCATTCTATCTGATTCTGCTCTTGAGTTAGGGAGAGCAAAGAAAAACACGGAGTTCCTACTCAATCAATAGCAGACTGTTCAAATATTTCAGGAGTTCCAATTCTATACTACCCCAATGTGATCATACTTGAATTATTGTCTGATTTACCGTATAGATGTTTTGGATTTGTTTGTTTGTGTTTTTTTTTTCATTACGTTCTTGTTTGCTTAAACAAATACTTTATTTTGATTATGATTGGGTAATGTCATTGTATGCTGTTATATAACCTTTATAATGTTTTATGCCTTTAATTTAAGTAACATGTGGGAATGAAAGGGTATAGTATGCAGGATAAGTGAGAATGTAAGGGTATAGTATGCAGGATAAGTGAGAATAGAAGGGTATAGTATGCAGGATAAGTGAGAATGGAAGGGTATAGTATGCAGGATAAGTGAGAATGGAAGGACAGAATGTTAGTTGGGACTGAGCGGCCAATTCTTAACCCTTTGAAAATAAAGTTTGTTCGTTCGTTCCAAGGGGGCGGCCATCTTGGCTATGGTTTGCTGACATCATACTTCCCATCAGGACGACGGCCTGCGCGCACTGGTACCTCAAGCGGGAGGGCATAACATATCTGTAGTACAACCGTCTACTACGTGATTTTGACTTTTTATATATATACATATAAAACTTTTACATCAGGTCTAACCTTCATATGACATTTTTTGCTGTGTTATTGTAGTTTACATCTCTGTGTTGATGATTCGTTCTTGTTTAGTATATTAATTTGTTAACTAATTATTTTTTCTCATATATTTGCTTTGTTCTTTGTCATATTCTCATAGCTTTTCTACATTTCTTATCTCTGTTTCCTGTTTGTGACTGTAGCTGACAACAGGCAATCCCACAACATTCCATGTTTCTCATTTTTAATTTGTGAAACTGACTCCCATAGAATTTGCTGTTATATTTTCTCCTTACCAAGAAGACACCGAGTGATAATGTTTAGACTCAGAATCAACCACTTCAGCCATAAATACTATCTAATCAACAAATAAAAAAACATGGATAAACAGATATTTACCCACATGAGGAACAAAACAAAACTGCAGAACATGCCAACCATGAAGCAGGTTATATGACAGAAGCAAGTTAAGTGTACGACCATCTCCATTTTCTGTGTGCATAATTGTGAAACTATGCCTTTTTGGATTCGATTTTAGCATGCTAATTTACAGATGTAGAATCATACATATATCTTGACAGCAGTGTAGATAAAGTTATTGGGGGGGGGGGGGGGGGGGGGGGGGGGGGGGGGGGAGGAGGAGACAAAGATATCAAATGAAAGAATACAAAAGGCTATAAGAGCTTTCGTTGCATTTGGACATATATGAAGAACAAGAGAAATCAGGTCCAACATGAACATAAGAATCTTCAACTCAAATGTCAAGTCAGTCCTATTGTATGGCTCTGAAACATGGAGAACAACAAAAAAACAACAACCACAAAGCTACAGGCTCTCTTAAATGGGTGTTTGTGTAGAATAGAATGACTGAAGTGGTTTAACAAGATCACTCATGTGGAACTGATGACACAAAACCAAGACAAGTACCAGTGGAACAATAGATGTGAAGAAGATGCTGGCAATTGATAAGACACACATCGAGGAAACCTGTTGATAGCAAAACATGGTGGTCCTTGTTCTGGAATCTTGTGGGTTAAAGAAGCAGATGTAGATCAAAAACCATGCAGAGAAAAAAACTGGAGACATAAATAAAAATTTGGAGAAAGATGTGCAAAAACCTGGCGCTGATGACAGAGGACAGGCAGAATGGGCATAAGTTTGTTGAAGGCCTATGCTCCTTGGAAAGTTGAAGGAAGATAATGATGACTTACCCTGCCGTTGTTTCTCAGACTCTATAGCCTTGTGATCATGCCAGTCTATTTTCTCTCTCTCAGCCCTTGTTTGCAGGAGAATCTTATCAAACACCTGCCAAGACATAATGAGGTTCACGTAAGTTAAGGTAGATGGATCAAGGGTCCAAATAAATGAGTGATGATAATTTGTTCCCTTTTCAACATGTTTTATTTCATGATTATAATTAGATACTGTAAATTCCAGAATGCTGTTATTTTACATTTACAGGGTTCAATCAAGTACAGAGAATATAATTTATGGAAATTGTTTTTCACAACCAGTGGTCCTAATGATGTCATACTCCCCCATGGTCTCATGGGTAGTGAGACCTGATGCCTAGCTTTCTCGGATAAGGGTGAAAAAACAGGAAGTCCCATGTGCAAGTTGCGCACATTAAAAATCCCACGGCAGTTGGAAATCGTAAAGAGTAGGCCATTAGGCCGATGCCATGGCAAAATTTAAAAATTAGAAACCTACCCCACCAAATATTTTTATAGAATCTGTGATTCCTATATACAAACAATGGAATTCTCGCCGGTGCTACAGAGTTTGTGCACTGTGCTGAGTTCCTCCTAGTGTGATCTAAGGGAGGAGATTGGACCACTGATGGAGTTGTCCGTGTACAATGAAGATAGTCCTTAAAAGCATACCAAATCAATTCCTTGAAATGAATTATTAAACTGCATGTGAGAATAAATGTATTTAGTATAAGAGATGAGAGAAAGGATGGGCAGATTGTCAGACGGGCCTGCGTGCCCTATTCTCAACACTTTGAAAACAAAAATAGATCATTCACTCATTCTCTCCTTCTCACGCGCATACCTCCTTAACTTCTATTTCCACTCCAGCTTTTCATTCTCATTCTCAAATCATCTGTCTGTCCTAGGTCCTATTTTTTATGTCTTCTCAATTTCCTTCTTCAAGCCCTCCTCGCTACTGGCAAGAATGTACTCATGCAGGCTATTTTCTCCCATACCGCAACCATCCACCTTTTTTTTTTCTCATTAAGACTATCCATTAATCTATCTATTTCCCGCTGGCCATTATGTGACTCAATAATCTATTACCAGTCTGCTCTTCTGTCCTAGACTTGCTCCAGGCTTCCTGTATTCATTAGATGCCCTGTAAATGCCATCTGTGTGTTGTGAGTGTATTTTTTTATATTTATGTTGTAGTTTTTTTGTGTGCAGCAGGTCAAGAATACTAATCACGTTTTTGCTGGGTTTGAACTTTGAATGTTTTCAGTAAATATCATCATCATCATCATAATCATTCACATCCACCACCACCATCATCATCCATATTCATCACAATACATATCCATCATTATTAACACCATCCATATCTACCATCATCATCCATATCCTCCATCAACATCCATATCCCCCATCATTATCATCCATATCCTCCATAATCATCCATATCCTCCATCATTATCATCCATCATTATCATCCATATCCTCCTCCACCATCACCATCCATATCTTCCATCATCATCCATTGTTATCATCCACATATTCCATCATTATCATTCCATATCCACCATCATCTATATCCTCCATCATCATCCATATCCTCCATCATCATCATCCATATCCTCCATCATCATCATCATCATCATCATCATCATCATCCATATCCTCCATCATCATCCATATCCTCCATCATTATCATCCACATCCTCCATCATCATCTATATCCTCCATCATCATTAACATCCATATCCTCCTCCATCATCATCATCATCATCATCCATATCCTCCATCATCATCCATATCCTCCATCATCACCCATATCCTCTATAATCATCATCAATATCCTCCATCATCATCATCATTTATGTCCTCTATCATTATTAATGTCCTCTATAATTATTTATGCCCTCTATCATTATCTATATCCTCTATCATCATAATCCATAATCTCAATCATAATCATCTATATCCTCTATTGTCATCATCAATATCCTCCATCATCATCTTCATCCATATCCTCCATCATTATCATCCATATCCTCGATCATCATCCATGTCCTCCATCATCATCAACATCTATACCCTCCATCATCATCCATATCATCTATAATCATCTATATCCTCCATCATCATCATTCATGTCCTCTATCATTATCTATATCCTCTATCATCATAATCCATATTATCAATCATAATCATCTATATCCTCTATTGTCATCCTCATCTATATCCTCTATCATCATCATTACTATCACCACTATCATTATCATTATAATTCATATCCATAGCGTGTTGTGAGTGTAATTTTTAAAATTTATGTTGTAGTTTTTGTGTGTGTAGCAGGTCAAGAATACTAATCACGTTTATGCTCGGTTTGAACTTTGATTGTTTTCAGTAAATAGCATCATCATCATCGTCACCATCATCGTCATTCACATCCACCACCATGTTCCTGTTGCGCACTGGTTGTATACATGAGGGATGCGTCCTCTCATACGTCCATCCCTGCTGGTCTTACTTTGATGCCGAATTCCAGCAATCTTAGCCTTGATGATTCATTGATTGCAGTGTCATTCTCTAATAGACGAACATGAATCGCCGTCAGTATTTCTTCCTTATCCATGGCCAAAGCACCTTTTATGTGTGCTCTTGAAGCTAGTCTGTCAGCTCTTTCATTGCCACGTACCCTGGCATGACCAGGACAGTAGATCCATATCAGTTCTTGAAGATTCGATGCTTCTATGGAGGTTTTCCATTCAGTCGAAGCCAACCATTTTGGACCTTTCGAAGCATGGATTGTGAGTCTGATACAATAACTGCCTTTGTTAATAAAGTCTCAGACAGCCATCGTAAGGCAGCAGTAACTGCCTCTACCTCCATTCTCATGCTGGAGGTTGTTATCATGTAAGCCCCGCTATATTCAGCGACGGTTCTGCCCTTTACTCTAGCAGAGAAGCCCCACCCTGATTTATTACCACAGAATACAGACCCATCAGTATACACAATGGCATCATCATCATTATCGTGGAAATTCGTAATGTCCAAATTTACGTCGTCATCATGAGGCGTTCGTAATGTCGTCTACTGCCATGTTTGAAGCAAGATTGGTACGTCTGAAGCACACTTTCAGATCTTTGTTATAAAGAATGACCCCCAAGTCTAAGGTGAACCAGTGTGCCGAGAGACTGCATAGCTGTTGGGTGAACAGCCATAAACTTGCCTCCTGCAATCATTGATGGATGCCTCCCACAAGCATTCTCTTTGAAAAATCTGCTTAAAGTCTTTCCTCTACGAAAGCTCAACTCACAACTGTCCTCTCTTCACATAATTTCTCCTCCAACTTTCTATCTTTCAGTCAATCATTGGGGGATTAGGACACATCACCTGATCTTGTTGTTATTGTTGAACTATGCCTGCTGAGCTTCTCGCTCTTTAGCAGCCAATAACAAGCTGAAGACTCCTTGGTATTATCTACACTGTAGATCTAGGCTTTTCCTGTGGCTTTTCTGCCATTCCAAAACGTGTTGAGTTAAAGTCATGAGCTCCAGTTTCTCCAGCTTGGCTTGCATTTAAAGGATCGTCACATCTGGTCCCAAGCTAGGAGTAAGAAGTGCGTGGCATACTGTGCATTCAAGGGGGCTCTCCAATATGCAGAGCTAAAATACTGTACTCTGGTTCTTGGCTCTCCCAAGGAATTGTCACGTCCTGCACAGCCACTTCTCAGCTTCCCCTGCCTATCACTGAGTCCACAGTGAGATCCTTCTGCATGCAGTCAACCAAGTCAAAGTCAAAGAAATACTGGGGTTCAAGTGACTTCTCCAAGCTTAGTGTGCAATGTTGTGTTCTCAACAAGTTTCACCACAGGGGGAATCCTTGGAAGTGTGTGGATGCTTTCAAGAGTCAGTGAGAATGTAATTAGCCTCACAGACATAGGTTCACTTCTACGTACATATATTGTAGCATTGTGCATAGCTGGTGGTCATATAAGGATGACTCCAGATATGCCTCCATGCATATCACCTGATCTGATATGCCTTATTATCCATGTGATGCATCCACTCTCATACGTATTTATATTTGCTAAAATAAATATACCATGAGGAAAACTGAGAACAACACTCAAGTTACAAAGCAACTATCATACCCATTGGTTCAATACACTGCAATAATCATGCATGCTTTAAATTCTAAATTAGACTCAAACAATTATTTCCCTTGCATTATTCATTCCCCTGCCCCGTACCAAAACCAAAGCAAATGAACTATATGTATAAATAAAGACTTAAGAAAATGTAGAGTGGACAAAAATGTTTTTGAAATGAGCGTGCTTAAAATGGGGAATAATATATTAAGATATCACAGCAGGCGGAGGTCAGGCGTATATGTTTGTATCGATTCTCGTGTTGCAAATATTGCAATTACACTTAATGTTACTGGGCCTTTGAATCGATTTATATATAGCTTGAGCAAAATTTTATTTTAAACATACTTTCCGAGCACGCTCGTAAATCCCCGCCCAAACTTCATGCTCACCTCAGTAACACCCCCCCCCCCTCTTTGCGTGATTTATTTGGACACGTGTAAGATCAATATGCCGATATATGTTATCGCTTACTGTGTACTGGTAAGATTCGTAGTAGCCCCTTTCGTCATAACTGACTATGGGAATGCGCCCCGGGGTGATAGCCCTCAGCTGAAATTTTTCCTGCTGTTCCTTTTGGCGTGTTCTTTTCTCTTCTGCTTGTTGCAGAGCTTCTTTTCGCCCAATCTGAGGTGGCGCCGTAGAGAGCAGCGCCACTTGGTGCGATCGGCAGCACCATCCACCTAGGTTGTTGGATTTATGTCCAGCGCCCTCATGTCTCTCTTGCACACATCTTTGAACCTCAGCTTTGGTCGTCCGACCAGTTCTTTCTTCATATGCCAGCTGCCCGTAGAAAACGTCTTTGGGAATGCGACCATCTTCCATTGCGGTGAACATGGCGAAGCCAGCGCAGTCTGCGCTGTCTAAGCAGTGTATACATGGTTTGAAGGCCAGCACCTCGACATTAGTCACTTTGTCCTTCCAAGAAATACCAAGGATGGGGCATAGACGGAAGGTTTTGAGCCTTCTTTAGGTAAGACTACGGTCGAGCGTTTATACGTGTATCTTTTAACAATTTATGTTTTATTTTCATTGGCTTGTGTATTCTCAGATTCCACCTACGCAGTTTCAGCCATCTAACCACTAACGAACGACATCTGTATCTCTTCGGGATAAAGAAATAGGCATTATTGCCTTTGTACATTTCTGTACTTCAATTATACAATTCTCGAAGTGTTTTCAAATTAATGCATTATTAACTTCATTAATAAATATTAACATTTCTTTCGTCAATAGAACACATACACCCAGATAGAAAGAGACAGACAGACAGATAAAGTTCAAGCTAGATCATTTAATATAGGAAATACTCATGAAAACATTGTTTGAACTAAAACAAAACACAAATTTGTCATATCATAAAAAGGAGCATAGCAGCAAGAACATCTTCTACTTTTCGTATGATGGATCGAAGAAACGTAACCGACAAGACGAGAGTAAGTAAAGAGCATTTTCACGATAGCCTGGTGTCGTTTCTGGGGGTTTCTTATGAGACAAGGAGGTAAGACCCCATCGGGGGGGGGGGGGGGGGGGGGGGAGAGATCTGATGGAACGCGTTAGCGTATATCAGTGTTTCACACACTTTTTCCGGCCACCCTCAGAGAAAATCCTCAACGCCCACTCCATTTCCCATCTTTCATATTTCGCCCACGCCTCTCGTCCACACTGCTACGCAATATTTGGATAGGATAATGCAGCTAATTACCAAATAATACATGTATCCATTGAAAAGCTTCTTGTACCCCATGGCACTCATACCCCCAGTTTGAGAACCTTTGCTAAAGGGTGTATAAGAAACTGGTACAAGCGACAACAGAGAAACTTTGTTTGTGTGCTACGCTAGACACCGAGTCGACACCGATCGCTACTACACCCTATACTAAGAGTTTTTTACATCAATATATCGCAATATAGTCAAAATGGTCCGAAATAAACCACGCGCCAAGAAAGAGGAAAGTATACACCAGCCCACCAGCGCTCAACAATAACCATGAGTATAACAAAACCAGAAACAGCCACCCGGAGAGAACAGCCACCCGAAGAGAACAGCCGACCCATCTTCAAACACTAAGAAGGAGGTGGAAGAGACAGCTCTACAACACAGACAGGTACAAGCACAAGACGAAGACAGAAGGGCAGAAAAGCAAGACGTCACCTCCCAGCTTGCTGCTGATGAGAGGACAATAACATCAGAACTGAACGAGTTAGACCCAGAAGATATCGCGGAGACAATTATAAACGCACTACGCATAATTCGTGAAGACGGAGACGAGTTCCTTAGTCTCCTTCCAACATTACAAGAAGCAATATTAGCTCCTGACGTACCAATAGCAGACATATAGATACGCCGGAACTCAACAGAGAACAACCAAGTGTCCCACGGTGATCAGAAGATGCAGAATGCCACACAGAATCATGAGTAGATAGACGAGGAAAGGGTACCGAGCCTAAAGACAGATACACGGCCAGTGGTGGCAGATGGGAGATGCTGCTCAGGCGGGCTATAGAAAAGTACTCACAAGGAACAGGAACAAGACCGCAAAATAAAAATTACGCAGTTGTCTGGAGGAGAAGCCACCCTCAGGACACTCCCGGACGACAAAGTAATCAATATCCTGGAGGATGTAGTAGGCAAAAGAGGCGTTATAAGTATCAGAAGGCACCAACAGGGAGTGACACTTGGCCTGAATGATACGGAAAAGACTAAATCGCTGATGACTGCTATGGCGTCCGGGCCTAAAGAATTTCAGCTACCACACCGATCAAAATCCAAGCAGAAATCCACATAGAATTCAAGAAAGTAGTCAGCAAAGGGATCGACTCCAGCTTGTCAGACGCAGAGACCCTCAGCTACATTCAGGCCGAAAACCCTCTGACCAGAATCACACACGCCGAAAGGTTAAGTCCTGGAACAATGAAGACACCAGCTGATAATAGCGACTTTACAAGGGAAAACAGTTCCGGAAAGTATTACTATTCAGAATAGACCCCTGCAAATAATTACGGTGGCCATTGGAAAGGGGGTGTCGTACCAAGAGGCAAACAACAGAGTGACGGCAAGTGGCAGACAACTCTATGTAAATAAACGCAGCTAAGTACTTCTAGGTAATAAACGCTCAGCCAAGACAGGCCTAAACGGAATTAAAGGCATAAGCGTAAACAGAATTAATACTACCAACAGATAAAAATTAGAAAATAGAATGACATACTGCAACAAATGATATAAATGAGGAGTCAAAAGACGTATATCGTTGGTTTCTGAAGAAATAACAAAACTGCAATGAAACAGATGACATAAGAGCAGAGAACCGATACCTAGTATCAGAAATACCACACAACACAGCGGAGCCTCACTGCCAGATGTGAGGAATAAAAAATGGCCCCTGATAGCCGGAAGGAAAAGCGCGAAACAATTCATTAACGACATGAAAATAATACACCAAGACATGAAAAGAATTCAGTAGCAGGTAGAAGCAGATGTCAAGAAGCTGACAGAGCTGAAAGAGGGAAACAAAGAACTACTCAAAAGAACAGAAGCAGAAAGAATGGCCATCGAGGAAACTACATCTAACAACACACGAGAAACTAAAATGAACGACCAATCAAACGAAGAAGTTATCGATGAAATGCTAGAAAAGCTACTCCCCACAATAATAGAAAAAGCGTTACATCAGGTACAGGAGAAAAGGAAGACACAAGCAACAGAAACAAGGAGGTTGTCGTAGATTTTTTTGATAGGGGAATTAAGACTTGGGTTGGTCCCTTCTGAATAGATTAGAACGAGTGATAGCCACAGTGAGAGATGATAGTAGAAATAGATTTCCACGAGTGAGATGGTAGAAATCAATAGAGGCTGTCTCTGAAATCGAGAATCTTTTCTCTCTTTTAGCCTATCTTCTACAACAGATCTAGAGGAGTCAGTCTATTGACTACATATATTAATATATATATATATTACCACTCACGTACACACACACGCACAATTGACGACATGTAGACGCACACACGTGGGAAAACTATAACAATGATTATATAGATATTTTGGAACGAGCTGACCCGACACACTGATTAAGTTCAAGGGAATTTTTTAATTATCAGAAAATTCCATCACAACACATAACATTACATCAAAGCATATACAATATAGTCATAAAGGCATTCAATAAAAATGCTACAAGAATGATAGACCACACAATATGATATCCAAATAGTCATAAAGTCTTTCCCTCGATGTTTAGCCCACAGTCCTGTTAGAAGAAAAGTGATAGCCCCAAAGAGTCTCGGATACATATGACTTAGTCTAAGTCTTCCCTTTAAAGGTGTGAACAGACTTGGATACTCTGCTCTATCCTTAGGAAAAATATTTGTTAGCAACAAAACTTGCATAAAGAAATTTAAGACAGCAAGAAAAAAATGGGTGCAAAAATACCACAATAAAGGAATCGCTCAGTCCTGCATTCACTCGATTCAGTCATCAGGGATCCCTGTCATACATTCTTACCTACAATCGTGCTGTTGTTCGCCGTCTGGCGCAAACTTTATGACACTTCTCTACAGTGAATCTGTATTCTTTGGATAAAGAGAATCCCAGCTCTACAGATACAGGTTTCTTCCACTGCTCCGGGGAGCATTCACTTCACCAGTTTATTTTAAGATTACTGTTAAGGTAACTTGAATCAGTTTGGGTAAGAAAGTTTAAACGGGCTCACAGGGTCAGAATCACGAGGTTTCCACTACTTAGGAAAAATGGCAGGTTTGTAACTTCGATCAAAGGTAAAATTCTGGGTCACACCACAAGGTTTCAAAATCGTCGGAATGTTAGTTTCTTGTAATATGTTACTCGCCCAAGGGCCGACATGTACTTGATGTTTTATCAGGAAGAATTTAATCTGGCTCGGTAGGCGCAGTTATTTCATTAAAATCTTAAAGTTCTTGTAAAGGTTAACACCAAGTCTTTAAGGAAAATGTTTTAGTTCTTCACAGATATTTCTCGTGTACTCAACGCTGGCAAAGTTGGGTCACCCCCAGTTTTCACTGTATAAAGAAAAACAACATATCAAATACTATACATATTATGTACTCCGGTTATAACTTACATTATAAACTGCAAGCGGAGAGCTTGACTTATCATTTAAAACTTCCCGTGAAATAAGTTATATTCATAAAATCAATCATCATGAATTAGAAATACATACGTATTTTGTCAATACTCAATGATGATTCGGGCATTTATAATTTAGTTGAAATATTCACGACGGGTTATTAGCAGTTAAATTAAATTTATTTATAGCTGCATGAGTTTTAAGCTAGAAATTATAATTTATTCTGCTTTCCACTGAAACACGTCAGCTAGAGAATATAACAGACTTATAAATCAATCCTACTGCACAAAAGAAACTAATGAAATAAATCGGCGATTAACAATTAATCACTCACAAATAATACTAGATATCTAATATTTACCTCCACACAGAACTACAGATTAAATACCACGAAACTAGAATCCTTCAATATAATGGTAGTCTAGAACTCGGCAAAATGTTGCCAAGAAACTCAGAACTTTTTCAATATACGAGGGACGGTCAAAAAGTAATGCCTCGTAATTTTTAATTTCATTCAATAGGCAAGAAAACAGATAAAATTCACATTGAAATGTAGCCCCAAGTCTGAACTTCAACAATTTATTTCTCAATGTAGTCTCCGTTATTTGTTACAGTTTTTGTCCATCTTCTCACAAGGGCATGTATCCCCGCACGGTAAAAATTTGTGTCCTTTTTCCTAAACCACTGGCGTACGGCGCGTTTAAGGGTCTCGGTGTCCTCAAAGTGATGTCCGCGAAGATCTTCTTTCAGTGGTCCAAACAGATGGAAGTCAGAAGGTGCAAGATCGGGACTGTAAGGGGGATGTGGTAATAATGTCCAGCCAAATTCTGCAATCGTATCAATGGTGCGTTTAGCGGTGTGTGGCGGTTTTCCTTGTTTCTTTATGTCTGTCTGTCAACATTCTGGGTACCCACCGTGCACAAACTTTTGAATAACCGAGGTCTTTAAGGATGTTCTGGACACTGCCTTTACTAATGGACAACATGGAAGAAAGTTCGTTCAGAACTTTACCTACGGTCCCACCACGGAATGGTCATAACTCGATTAATGTCCTTGCATGGTGGAGTCATTGCCGTTAACGGACATGCCATGTTCCGCTTTGCGTCAGCCATTGAGGATTGCCCTACTTGCGCTTCGTCACAACGATTACCCAACGTCGGACAGCGCCAAACATTTCCACTGTTGAATATCCATAAACATCACTTCAACGTTCGTGGATGCTAAAATTGATGGGGTCTCGCCTTCACATGAGGGAATTCTATGAAACAGATCGTAACGTTGTTTTTTAACAAGTCTTTGGCAGAAAGCCATTTTTAAACTGTTTACAGTGGTGCAACCTGTTTATTGAAACAGGTTGGATAATGCTATACGTGCAGAAGATTGTTTGAGGAATCCTGCTAAATTTACAAATTCGGGCACACACCGATGCAGTAATTTACAGACATAAAAAATAGGGAGGCATTACTTTTTGACCTTCCCTGACAAAATACACCAGATTATTTCCCTAGCTCGAGTTATCTGTCTAACTCAGCGGAATTCTCTTGAGTATGAATGAACATTCTGCCAAAAACTTTCTTGGGTAGATATATCTTAAAATAGACAAAGTGATGCACGCTATTTCGCAAACCCGGAAATAGCACATCGGTATCTCCCCCACTCCCTAACACTTCACATTAGCTTCTGACCCTGCCATAACCTGCCAAAACGCGTCTTAACGCCTCACACGACATGTGGCCATTCTGAGCGATGCATGTCTGGCGCTTTCCACACCTCAGGCCAAGCGACTGGCCGAAGGAGCGTGGTGTCAGGTGAAAATTGGTAGACGATTTGTCTCATTTACGATGGCCGTTTCCACACTTAATCGCCTAGAACTATTAGCCGAAAGAAACTCGCGTGACCAGATGAAAAATGTAGACAATTGTCTCTGCATTTATGTCTGGCGGAAAACGATATTATCACACATTCCGTCTCCTGGCAGAGGACTGACATCTGATGTAATAACATGTGTTACCAGTAAGAGAAAAGAAACAGGTAAACGTCAGAATGGGAAAGTAAATTTTGTCGCAAACGAACGAATGCGAAAAACATGAAAAGGATGACAGAGCGATAATAAAGTAGTGGACACGGGTAGAAAAGAAAGAATATAGAAAATTTATTGATTATAAATGTCTATGCGACAGAGGTTAAAAACACACAAAACCACACAAGCAAGCTAGTAGTCCTTTTTAGGACTAGCCCTTCTCAGGGCTGACACCGAACGAGCGAGACTGGAGGCGAAATACACTATTGAACACCCCAAGATACTACGAACAGACAACAACGAGAGGAATCAAGACAGTCAGCTAGTGGTCCATCTTAAGACCAGTCCTTTTTAGGACTAGCAACCGGCTAGCAACGAATAACTTAACACACAATATACCCCAATTATAACCGCTTTGGTTGAACAGGGTATAAAAGCAATATAGTCGACGAAAGAGAACAACAGAGAAAGATGTGGGTTAGGGTTTTTGTTCACGTCAGGGCCTTGTATAATCAAACTGGCTTCTGCATGTAAGAGTTACATTAAGTAATATTGTTGAATTTAGCCAGACAAACCCTCAACCACTCCCTTACTACTGAACGCCCCCTTTTTCCCTTATCGCCCCTTTAGATCTTTCAAACGCCCAGAGGGGTGGTACCGCCCACTTTGGGAACCACTGACGTATATAAACTGATCCGGCAACTGGTTGGAATATAAATAGGTAGCCACACAGCAGATACTGCCGTTGACGAGTGCAGTGTTAGAGACTTCACTATACTAGGTCCCAGCTTGGACAGGTTGTGTAACTAGTTCCCTTCCTTGCTGTCTTTGCCTTCCCTAGGTCAAGAGCAGTCAAGTACACATTTACTGCAGGGTAGACTACAGCGTGACGCCACTGTGTTTCTAACCCGGTTGGAATATGCAACAGGCTAATAAGTAACATGACATTTTCAATTATACTTCCTCTAGATGTAAGATTCAAGGACGACAAGAAAGAGATGAAGTTACAGAATAAAGTAAACAAGTAAGGAAAAAAAAAAAAGCATGGCACATTTCTTCGACCGGCCGGCGTGATGCTGACCACATCACCCCTAATGTACCGATGGTCAAGATATTCCCAATATGCAATGGGCGTGTGACATTTCTTCGAGGACTTTGAAAATAAATGTCCAAACAAAAGTATAACCTCAAAGAGCGATGATGGGGAAATGGAAAGGGGCTAGCAGCGTAAGTTTAAAAAAACAAAAAACAAACGTATATGCCAAATGTTCAAGTCGCATGAAATCAGCTTTAAGGTCTTTCCATGTCCTCCTCACTTTCACGTCTGTCACGTGTTCGACCTACTTCTGCTTGTCTTACCCCAAGGGATTCCAGATTAAGGATGCCTGGTAATGCTATCAACACGTTGCTTCAATATAATAAGTCTTATCCATCTCCAACGTCTTCTTCCAATCTGTTATTTTATTAGCACTATTTAACATCTTAGGTAGGTATATTTTTGACCCAGTTCTGCAGTAATAGGAAAGTGACATGACTGTACATATTCCAACAGTGCAATCCTAATTGCTCCTACTTTTTTACGTTAGAGGTAAGTGCTCTAGGAGCAGTGGTTCTAAACGTGGGCCTTAGCATATGGGGGTGGGGGGGGGGGGGGGGGGGGCGCCACACAGCAAGATGGTCAAGTAGGCCTACCTTTTTTGCCAGCTAACAGCGACTATGAGGGGCGTCACACAGCTAAATGAGGCTCAGAAGGAGGCAATGAGCCAAAAAAAAATTTACAACCCCTAATTGATAGTATTATCCTGTAGACCAAGGGCCAGCATTCGATCCCGATGTACCGTGGGATCCAAGTGGATGATTTGGTAGATCTTTAAGCGACTGTTGGAAAAAGGGAGGGTGGGGGGGCAGAATTACTTTTTAAACTAGAAAAATTCCAGACTAGACCTCTCCCGCCGACAGTGTCCCCGGGATCAAAGGTACTTTTCCCATATTCCCAATGAAAATTCTCGAGCTGGCTACTAAAATATATTCGTGAACTGCATGAGATAAGAACACGATCTTTTCTTTGTAAGGTTCATCATTTCCCCCCCCCCCCCCCCCCCCCCCCCCCCACTACCCCCCCCCCCCCCCCCCCCCCCCCCCCCCCCCCCCCCCCCCCCCTCCCCCTCCCCCCCCCCCCCCCCCCCCCCCCTCCCCCCCCCCCCCCCCCCCCCCCCCCCCCTCCCCCCACCCCCCCACCCCCACCCCCCCCCCCCCCCCCCCCCCCCCCCCCCCGATTAAAATTACACACACACACATATATGCATGTACGTGACGTGTGTGTGTTTGTGTATAAATATACATATAAAGCAGATCTTTAGATGGCTCAGTGTTACTAAAGTAAATCCCATGGGTTGCCCACCCTTGTTTTAGAGCACAAGTTGCACAATAAGTATCTTATATTATATCATATTCTTATCTGTTATGAGCTCCGCCAAGGCCGGTCCCAAGCCCCGCTGAAAAAGGAGGAGGGTGGCCTGCATGGAGGCCGTAAGGAGGCAGCCCCTCCACCATGCAAAGGCACAACAGGCCAATCACCTGTTTGCTTTAAATCACGATTACAAGCAATACAAGAGAGAAAACTGGACTGTATCTAAAGGCGACGAACTGGAACGGACTACAACTTATGGAACATCGAACACAAGAAGTATAAATGGGAAAGAAGAGGAGCTGGTGGTAGAGACGAGGAAAGCAAAATTAGAAATCCTGGCTATAACGGAAACGAAGAAAAAGGGACAAGGAGTCATGGATCTCGATGGCGATACGCTGCTCTACAGTGGTGTACCCACATCTGAAAGAGCTAAAGGGGGTGTGGGTTGCATTGTGGCGAAAAACCAAAAAGATAGTATCAAGGGATGGAACTTTGTCTCGGAGCGCATTATGGTTGTAAAACTAAAAGAAGGAGAAACCATAGGCAACCTTGTCATAGTGTACAGACCAAATGAGGATGAGAGAGCAGAGGTCAAGGAGGAATTCTTCGAGCTGCTTCAAAGGAGAGTGGATGACTGCCTAGATGAAATTATCATGCTCAGAGATTTCAATGCCAGAGTTGGAAATGACCATGCTAGATGGGGTGGAGTTATCGGAAGATATGGAGAAGATACTCTTAATGACAATGGAAAGCGACTGCTTAGATTCTGCAGTGAACAGAATCTGATAATTACAAACACAAAGTTCCCCCATAAGCGCATACATGCTTATTCTAGATGTGAACCAAAAACAAAAAATGAGAAGTCAGTGATCGACTATGCCATAGTTAGGAGGAGCTCATTCAAGTATGTCCGGGATGCTAGAGTCTGGAGGGGGCCAGAGATTGGAAGTGATCACTACCTGCTAACCATCAAAAGAACAACATAAAGAGTTGCTCAGCATAGGAACTGCCTAACATCACGCAAGAAACTAAGTAAACGAACAGAAGAAATGAGCATTAAGACCTACAAGCTGAGAGAGCCAGAAATTAAGACCATATATCAGGGGCTTATTGCTGCAGCGGTGAGCAACACGGAAGAATAACCTGATGACTTGGAAACCCTCTGGCTTAAATTCAAGGACACCATAAAGACAGCTGCTGCAGAAGCATGTGGTGAAGTCCGACTTGGGAACAAGAGAAAACCTTGGTGGACAGAGGAAGTTAAAGAGAAAATAAGAGAAGAAAATGGCATGGAAACAATACTTAGGAGCTAAAAACACAGCAGAAAAAAAGAGATAGAGAATATGTGATACTCAGAACATAAGCAAAGAATAAGGTGCTAGCAGGAAGAATTTGGAGAAAAGCTAGAAAAAGATGCGCAAGAAAACCAGAAATTGTTCTATAAGACCCTAAAGAACACGAGGAAGGAAAAACAGTGCCCTCTCAAATTTATAAAGGACAAGCAAGGCAAATTGCTTACTGCCCCGAAGGAAGTAATGGAAAGATGGAAAGAATATTTCTCAGACCTCCTTGATGGTGCGCAAGGTCAAGCATCAGAAATGATAACCACTAGCACAGAAGAGAACACCAATGGTGGTGAAGATGACATAAAGATGGAAGAACTGAAGGCAGCACTGGAGAAAATCAAGATGGGCAAAGCAGCAGGGCATGATGGTATAACACCAGAAATGGTTAAGTACATGGGAGCATCAGGCGACTTATTACTCTTAAGGGTCCTACAGGCAGCGTGGTGCAACAAGACCATACCAAAGGATTGGGAGATTGCCATCATAACACCGATTTTCAAAAAGGGTGACAATCGACAATGTGGAAACCATAGAGGCATATCCCTTCTCAGTGTCCCTGGTAAAATCTACTCTAGAATCCTAGAGCAGAGACTCAGACGCCTAGCTGAGCCACAATTGGATGAGGTCCAGTGTGGATTCCGAGCAAACCGAAGTACTCAAGACCTAATCTTCACACTCAGACAGCTGAGTGAAAAGGCCCTTGAGTATAAGAGTGAGATCCATCTTTGTTTCATAGATCTGGAAAAGGCGTTTGACAGGGTCCCCTGGAACAAACTTTGGGACTGTTTGGCAAGGAAGAATATTCCAGCACCTCTGATTCATGCTATACAGAGCTTCTACAAGTCTTGCAGAAATTATGTGAGGACAGCAAACCATAAGTCAGAAGAGTTCAGGACCACCACTGGTGTAAAGACAAGGTGATATCCTGTCACCTTACCTTTTCATACTCCTCATGGACGATGTCATCAAGGCATGTAAGGAGAGAACAAGAAAGTATTCAGTGGGGTACTGGAAGATGAGACAGGTCTATATTTCGGAGCTGGCATTTGCTGATGATGTTGCCCTGATTGCTAAATCAGAGGCACATCTCCAATCAAACCTGCAAGTCTGGAAGGAAGAGCTGGAGAAGAGAGGGATGGTCATAAGCAGCTCTAAAACAAAATCCATGGTGATATCACGAGAAGAAAGAAACATCAGATTAAGCTGGGAGAACAGGTCCTGGAGCAGGTCGACCACTTTAAATATCTCGGAGCTATTATAGACCGAAAGGGAGGCATCAAAGAAGAGTTGGCCACTCGAAAAGTAGCAGCTGGGAGACTTTTTCAGGCCATAAATCGAGGATTCCTCAGCAAGAGAGAAGTTGGTAAGAAAACGAAGATGGCTGTATACCGCTCCACCTATGTCCCAGTCTTGATGTATGGATGCGAGTTATAGGCAATGACTACAACCCACAAAAGCCAGATCCAGACCTCAGAAATGAGGTATTTGAGGAAGGTGGTTGAAGTAACAAGTAGAGACATGGTCCGCAACCAGACAATACGTCAAGGCCTAAAATCCCACCCCCTGCAGACCCAAGTAGAACAGTCCCAACTAAGATGGTTTGGCCATGTCTGCAGAATGGGAGAAGATCGGCTACCACGACAAGCATGGGAAACTAAGAGCCAGGGATCCAGACCTCCAGGACGACCCAGAGTCCGCTGGGAGGACAGCATTAGACATTCTTTGAAGGACCGAGGACTAGAATGGAACCAGGCCAGGAGGAAGACAGCCGATAGGATAGTCTGGCGCTCTCTCTTCCAAACCTCTACACCTCACGGTAGAAGGGGAACGACCAAGTAAGTAAGTATCTGTTATGTTATCTGAACAGTGTCTTATTGATGTGTATGTCATCGATACCGTAAGAATACTGATGGTAAAACAGAAATTTCGCAACAGTCCTCGTGGTCCATTCTCTTGATATCATAAAATGCGAATGTGTCCCAAAGTACCGGGATGGAACACCGCCGTTTACATAGTGACTGAAAAGTTACTTCCTATTTTTAGATTTTTATTTCATCACTCCAATCCAACTAATTTTATACTTTTTTCTTGTTACTTTAACCACCTCTCAAAGATACCTCATTTCTGAGGTTGGAAACTGGCTTTTGTGGGTTGTAGTCATTGCCCAAGGCATGCATCCATAGGTCAGGACTGGAGCACAGGTGGAGCGGTATACATCCTCGTCTTCTTGCCAACTTCTCTTTCACTGAGGAATCCTCGATTTATGGCCTGAAAAAGTCTCCCACCTGCTGCTCTTCGGGTAGCCAACTTTTCTTTGATTCCTCCCTTCCAGTCTGTGACAGCTCCAAGTTATTTAATTTTGCAACACTCCTTGTGGTCCATTCTCGTGACATCGTTAAGACGCGAATGTGTCCCAAAACACCGGCGCTTACAGTGTAACTTAAAAACTCACTCCCTATTTAAACATTTCTATTTATTCACACCAATCCAATTAACTTATATGAAATAAACGTTAAAATAAAGATAAAAAGCTGCCAGTTTCATACATAAAATATTATTTCACATTTACATTACAACAACGTAAGATCCGTTCTGTTCCAAACATGATTTCATGGCGGGAAGCAATGTCTGCTGCTTCTTGTAACGTCAGTGTAGTGGCCATTTTAGATATTTTATTTATGGACAAATAAATAAATAAAACTGGTCTGACTGTTTCTTCTTTATGGCAACGGAAGGAAAAAAAGGAGGGAGGGACGGATGGGGTGAAAGCAAGATGTATTTACGTGGTGACAAACATGTCCCGTCACTTTTCATCTCACGTCTTAACTAATATTTACCGACGTACGGTACAACTTTTATAATCTCGTCGCCCCATCAACGTCTCCCACTTATCTGTAATGGCATCGTTACAGTATTCACGCCGCTAAGATGGCGTTTGCTGTTCTGCGTCAAATCAATGTGTGTTGAGTTTCCACCAAACCTTACAGCAAACACAAGTTTTGATTAAGCCCAGCACGAAGCAGCTTTCCCTCCAGCGTTTCCCGCGTTTACATTCAATCAGAAGCGTTATTACTACTGCTGACACAGATTTCGGGTTTCCTATAAACATACAGATTTACATTTAAGTTCCTTGAGATAACAACAACAAAAATTCGTCTGGCAAGAGTGTGTACTGCTGTCTTCATCGCAAGGGACATACGCTGCTAACCTGACTATAGTACGGAATGTGTCTGACATGTAATGTCTCAACCAATACATCATTTAACCAAACCCCGTATATAACCACTCACCCCGCACACGTACACATAACCACACACACGCATATATATATATACTCATTGGGGCGTCCGATTGACAGAGTGGTTAGAGTGCTAGTCTCTTGTGGCAAAGGTGCTGGGTTCGATTCACGGTATCGACATGCTTCAGTCTACCCAGTTGTAAGTGGGTGCCTGCTGAGTCTGCTCTTAAGTTAGGGAAGGAAATGGCAGTGAGGAAGGGAACTGGTCACACAACCTCTCGATGCTGAACCTAGTATAGTAAAGTCTCTAACATGTCAAAACCCTGCGGCAGTATCTGCAATGAGACTACCTTTACCCGTATATAGTACTTGCCCTGTGTAGTTTCCGGGGGTGGGGGGACGCTCTGAAGAGACAAAGAAAGAACAAGACTGCTGTGACGGTATTGCCTCCCCTGCTTTGCAGTAGTGGTCCAACAGTGGCCAAAACTCAAGAGCATCTAATATGGGCTTCAAAGGTGTCTACCTTCTCACAAGATTACTCTTGGTAGAGATGTAGATAGAAGGGTAATGACACTTCTATTACAAAGGGAGTCTTCGCAAGATATTCAGATAAGCGAACACAATGCTGCTTTGGCTGAGCACGTTAATTCTAGAATATGCCGACAACTTCTGTGAAGGAATTAAGCACTTATTAATTTCAGCTCGTTCAAGCCCCCACCTCTGATTTACTCAATGGAATTCTTATTATTCTGGTATAGCTCTGTTTAGAGTATGTGTAGTAAATTGACTGAGAAAATCATGCAGTAACTTTAAAATGATTAAATCGAAGTTAAATTTGTAACATTACAAATAACAAAATTTAATAATCACTTTAGGTTTCAACAGTTTTATCTCAGAATTTATCCTCGGTGAGAATTAAATTTAATCCCTCAGGATAAAACTTTCTTTACAATTGAATAGCTTTAGCTTTACATTACATTTAAATGAAAAGGTTAATAATACAGATATAGTATGTATACATTTACATCTCCACTGATTGAAAAGTGTTCACAATATAAATTGAATATGTTTTCATTTATGTTTACACTGATTTTAAAAGTTTGAAACTTCCATTAATTTAAAAATGAATATTTTCACATAGACATGTCCACTGGTTTAAAGCTTGAAAACTTACATTAATTTAAAAGTGAATATGTTTAGGCTATATGGACATTTACACAGCTTGACATTGTAAGTATTATAATTAAAATTTACATCATTTCTTTCATCTTTTCCTCCCTGCTCCGTATGGAACATGGGATTACCTTTTGCTTTTAGTTCTCTTTAAGAAACTAGCAATAAAGCAATCACCAGCCTGTGCAGTGGTGGTTCATGAATCATCATTCTATACGCTGAGGTTGCCATCTTCAAATGATTTGGACATCCACTAGCGATTTTCACATATTAAAATTCACATGGCAATATACATATATATGTTAGTTCACATGTTAGTAATGAAATATAGAATGTAAAATGACAACTTACACCAATCCTGGCGCACAGACGTTTTGCTCAGATGAATAAAAGAGACTTGAATCGATCTCTTACACGCATCTGGGGTGTTGTTAATTTAATAAGTTCCCTCTCTGACTTCGTGTTTGGTCCTTCAGTTTTCTCAGTTTCCTCAGTCCCGGTTTCCTATTTAATATGAAAGAGATTTCCTGGGCTATGAAAGTCCGTCCAAACTTCTCCAATAAAAGGTGTCCGGTATGTTAAGAATGAATTCTGAATTCTAGGCTTCACTCTAGCAAGGTCTGGTATCTTGGTAAGCGATCTTCACAGTGGAATAACACTGAAACGAGGTGTTTATCATCCACAAGGAGTGTCAGATAACAGAAAAGACACAATATACTGAAAGTAGTGAAATAATACATGAAAATATAAACTATTTGCTACATAGTATAGAAAGAAAGAAAGTGCGACAATTGAAAGCACGCAATAAAATCAGTACCACAAATGCACCGATTACTTCCGGAGTGAAACAGAGATCGAGAGGGGTTGCCTCATTCTGTTATAACTGCTGCACCCACAGGCATGTCGTACAATATGAGGATCTGTCTTTATTGGGGCTGGCAATGTCATCATGTAAAACAAACTGTCACAGAAATCACCACTGCAAAATGATGCAATCGCTATGTGCAGGTTGTGATGAGTCAATATTTGATCGTTACATTTTCCTGTGTCCTTTCTTTTCCTTTTTCTCACCCGCACATTGACGTTTTCGCTTTCATAGTTCAAGGTTTTCTTATCACATCTTGTTGTAATTTGTCACTCTCTTTATTTTACCTGATCGCTCGACATGGTTTTGAACCAACACTGACTTCTGTTTGCGCACAGCAAACTTCCCACATTGACTTTTCACGTACGAGACGGAGTAAAAGTCTACACTGATCGACATTCCTATTGTTAACCCAGACTTTCTGTCTGGGATGATACACAAACCATGTTGTTCACAGGTGTTGAGGATTGTTGCATGGTCAGCGAGCATTTTGGTTTGAACTTGATTTGGATGGTCGCATCATGTAACACTCCTGCTGAATAGAATGAAATAGTTCGCGTGTGGTGATGTATGACGCGTTAGACTTAGTTACGCAGAGTCTTTGTGTGGCCTTCGAGCCTTATGGTAGTGTTTGGAAAATGTGGCATGGCCACTAACGTATGATAGTGTATAACTATAAAATTATAATACAGTTGTTAAAACCATATATTGAGGGGTGTGTGTTTATTTATATTTTTCGTGCTTATTCCTGCCTTTTGCGTTTGCACGACTGTTTGTTTGTATCCCATATAGAAAGGAATGTGATGTCCAGGGTTCTCTCTTTATGTGCCTGGCGAATAAACATTAATTCTTAGTATTAACTTACTTTGTGCACACATCTCTTTCTCCAATGAAAGTAATAAGAACTGAATGACGGTTTGTAACTTTATTACACATGACGACGAACTTCACATTAGACCCATTGATGTGGTCAGGCAATAAGAACATAATCCAGATTAATAATAATAATAAAAGTCACTCATTTTCATGAACAATTATGAATGTTAAATATGCCATACATTATAATACTTCCATGTAAAATCAGGAATATACATTAGGGCTTTCCACACATACCCAAACACACATCTGTGCCGCCTAACGGCTGGTCACTCACTGCCTGCTTCGCACTGCTAAACTCTCTCTCGTTTTTTACCTGCCTTGTTAGCAAAACTTCCCCAGCCAGTCTCATCACGTGACATAGTGTGGCTATTTGGGTGAAGTGGCAAAGTGCCAAACTCGGCGTTAAAATTAATGCATTTTCTACTCCCAACATTGCCCCTCTGTTCCCGAGCGGAAACCAAGGGTTTTCGCTTGAGAACAGTGGATAGTTAGCCCAAGAACTATTAATCTATTAGAAAAGAAAAATCCTACTGTTCAGAATAATATATATGAAGTATTGATTGTAGTGCAAAATGACATGAAAACAGATATATGTAAACACAGGTTGTAGACAAAATATAATCCAATGTTTTCAAAATTGCAATTAAAGTCATAACATTGAATGTTTCGATAGTATATCACCTGAAAAAACAAAACAAGATCAGACAATGTCAACATCTGGCATCACAAACAATTTCACTTTCCAGTTACATTCCTTGACAATAAGTCTGCCAGAAAGTTTTTTCTGATCCCTTGATGGATAATTGTATATCTATATTCTTGGATAAGCAAGAAACCATCTGTGTAATCTATCTGTTTGTTGTAGTTTTTTGATTTAGGGATGTTAGTGGACGGTGATCCGTCGGGAGGTGGATGTAGAAGTGTGCGCCAAGTAAATAGCGTGATAACTTGCCCATACACCAAATGATGGACAAGAGTTTTCTCTTTCACTGGTGGATGTATACCGAGTTTCTGCTGGTAGCAACTTCCTGCTTATATACAAGCATGGATGTGGAGTATCATTGAACCATTGCAACAGGCAACCACCAATGCCAGTCTGAGACGCATCAGTCCTCAGAAGAAATGGCATATAGTGATAATTAGGTAACACCAAAATAGGTGCCTTGGAAAATACAGTTTTAATTTTGTTCAAAGCTCCACTGCAAGTGTCGGACCAAACAATTTTATTAGGAGCTCCCTTTTTAGTCAAAGATGACAGGACAGAAGAAATAGATGAAAAGTTCGGAATGAACTTGTGATAGAAGTTAATGAGTCCTAACATGCTCCTAACCTTTTTCTTTGTCCGAGGGATATCTAATTCTAATATGCGTTTAACAGTCTGCTCATCAGGTATAACATGTGGTTACCAACACGGTGACCAAGAAATGAAATTTCTCGACAACCAATCTGAACCTTTGAAGGTCTAACTGTCAAACCATGCTTTCTGAGTAGCATTAATAAAGATTTTAATCCAGTGATATGTTCTTGCCAAGAATTATGGAATAAAACAGATTGTGTCTATGTTATGTGATGACATCAGATCTTATCTCCTAAGAGTCTCCGCAACATGCGCACAAAAGTCGCATGGGGAGCATTGACAAGGCCATGAAACACATATAATTCCATGGGAATAACAACCGATTAGGGAGTCATAAAATGCGGTTAGTGGTTTGGCTTTTTCAGTTAAAGGGATCTGCCAATATCCCTTGGATAGATCTAGTTTGCTAAAGTATGTAGCCTGGGATAGTTGTGATAAGAGATCCTCCAAAACAGACATGGGCTCGGCATCTGTGAGAGTGACACTGTTAAGACGTCTAAAATCAATGCAGATGCGAAGAGATTTGTCCTTCTTTCTAACTATGAACCCATAGGAAAAGAATAGGATGATTCAGAAGGAGAAATGATGCCCATGCGTAATAGCATATCCTTAAGTTCACTATCCCACCTGAGATCTGTAGTGTAAGGGTTATAGTTATAACGGTCTGAGTTTGATAGAGTGATCGTCAGTCAATGTAATATCATGAGAGATAACATCAGTGCGACCTGGAAGTTCCGTCAGCACATCAGAGAAACATTCTAAAACAGCAAGAGCCTGTTCTCGATAACTAGAATCTAAATCACCTGATACAGTTACATCTCTCCAAGATTCGGAAGCTGTTTAAGGCAGCAGAGGAAAATTAAAAAGAAAAATATCGCTCGCTGTAGAATCATCAGATTCCACAACAGCTGACAAAGTCTGTCGAACTTGGTTCATCAGAAATACTGTCTAAGATAGATTCTAACTCTGCAGGGCGCACCACATACAATTTTAAACATATTAATGTGAAATGTTTTAACTAGCCGTTGCCCCATATCGTCAATGGCATAATCTACATCAGTTTTCTTCTCAACCACTTTAAAAGGGCCCTGCCAGGGAAATTAGCAGTTTATTTTCCTTGGTTGGAAAGAAGTAGCCATACTTGTTCTCCTGGTAGGAACTAAACGTAATTTTTCGAGAATTGGTTGCAGCGCACTCCTCGACCTCCTGTGAAGCATTAACGTATCATACCTGATGCATACAGGTACCATGCATCTACAAGGCGTTGTCTAGAGATCAATGACCAGTTTATAGCTGGTGCTGGACAGTAACATCCTCCACTGATCCCAACAACAAATCCTTGAGTATGTGCATCTTAGGACCTCTAGGTTTGGCACCATTATACCAACTCAAATGGGCGCGAAAAGCCAGTGCTCTCATGGGGCACTTCTCTGTAAGCAAATGAAGACTGCTGGGGTAAACATTCGGTCCCAGTCACACGAGGACATGTCTCTGTGACTTTGCCTAACAATCTGCTTCAACGAGCCATTGAAAACGCTCGCAAAACGCCATTTGCTTTCCGGGATGGTATGGGCTTGTGAACGAATGCTTAAATTGCGCAAACATTTCTCAATATCTTTCATCATTTGAGACATAAATTGAGTTACCACGATCATGATAAGATTTTCATCAGGAAATCCTATGCGACAAAAAAATAACAAATAAAGCATCAGAGACAGCTGCTGAGGTGATAGTCATTCAAAAACAATTGGGGGGGTATGGCCTCCGGCCAACGTGTACATAAGTCAATATACACGTTAGGAGGATATATCGATATCCCCTCTATTCTGACATGACTGACATAGGACCAACTATGTCCAATTGCAATCTTGGTGAAAGGACCCCGTAATGGCACATCAGTGAACTTGTAAGGGTTGCAGCGTTGGGTGGTGCTTGCCCCTACGTGCTACCTTTTGACAAGTTGTACATGACTCCTGCAGTATAGCTTTACATCTTTGGTTAACACAGGGCCAATAAACACAAAAAAAAAATTTGAGGGTGACTACGAAACATAGTACGCTTAATCCCCATATGACCAGCTAAAAAAAAAAAAAAAAAAAAAAAAAAAGCGAGTCATGGGCAGTATTCAATACAATAGGTCTAAAACATCTTTGGTAATAAACTACCTGTCACTCCTCTGACTAAAAACATAGTTGTCAAAGCATCTAGTCAGTACTGAGTTTTTAAATTCAACCAATAACGTGAAAGTTTTTGTCTTTCTTCACATGCTTGCTCTCTGCTAGAGCAAAACAATGGTTGCAAAGCAACATCTTCGCGCTGTTTGGCAG
Source organism: Oreohelix idahoensis (assembly GCA_024509875.1). Lineage (NCBI taxonomy): Eukaryota > Metazoa > Mollusca > Gastropoda > Stylommatophora > Oreohelicidae > Oreohelix > Oreohelix idahoensis. Next base: position 385,907 of record JAMPIV010002936.1, read on the forward strand.
CGAACGATCTGGGGGAAACATTCTGAATTCTGAAGAGATGCTCTCTCACTAAATGGTATAGCTGGCTCTGCCTTGGATTCAGCAGCATGCTGGGCCCTAGTGACCTACAGCGTTAGCCAACAATTGGGTGAGATTTCAAACCCATTTATGTATCTCCTCTGTGGAGCAATCCTTAATACTAGGGTATATTAACAAGGATAATGTCTGATACTGGTTTCATCTAAGACACATGCCCTTACCTTACCATGTAAAGAAAGGGTGTGGCAATATCTATTTCTGCCACTGGGTAACACTCTATACTCCCACCAAATGTTATGCACTTCACTGTTTTTACCAGTAAAGGCAGATTCATCAATTAGCGATCTACGGACTCCGACAGTGTGTACAGCCAGAATCACGAAGGACACTTACATGTCTGTTATACAGAAAACCAGTCAGTTTATAATGTGAGGCGTCCCACGTTCTCCACAAGATGACATAGCTGGGTAGAGCATCATGCCGCAAATCAATCTGGGCTGTGAAACCAGGTTGGAATAAAGATTTGCATCCATAACAATTACGTTCATCTTTAAGTGAGCTAACAATACATGCATTGGCATGGTCGGCTCCCTTTCTCATCATTCTTCTTTGCATTGTACACATGCATTACCCTTCTATGATTGCTATTGTCATTATGACCCGCAGTGTTTGTTTGTACTGTTTCAATAGTTATTTCTTGTAAGGTTATTCCTTTTTATAATTTTTATTTCCTAGCACATGACCAACATCTGCCTTTATTGACTTTACCACTGTAAGAAGGCATTCCGTTGTCTTGTGTGGGTCTAATGATCCATCGTTTGTGATGCGTTTTCCTCATTATGGCATAGAATTCTGCATCCGCCACTTGAACCTTGGTTTGGAATAACCATAGTATCGCCTCTGTGGGAAGTTTAGATGGTGGACCTCTGCCTTGGGAAGTTAGTTATTTTCCTCGGTTAGTTGGATCTATAAGCTTTGCTCTTACTCGCTGAATGTCCACACTCTGTGATCGAGGTCTATGACCACCATCTCTAAAGTCATGACGAGCCACCAACATACTGGGAGTGCGTCCTTTTATAGTTGGTTTGTGAACCTCTTTATCTGGGTGAGCTGTCATTTATTGTCTCCCAAGTATCTCCCATTGCCTCAAGGTTTTTGGTTTTTCGCTTTTCTTGAAAAAATGAGGCAAGATCGGTTTGTCTAGATGCCGACAAACCTTGTCACGTAACATTAGTATCAAGTAAGCCGTGCTGAAAGGTCTTTATCAATTCCGGAAATTCTGGTTTTCCATCAAAAAATTCTTTAGATTTAGAATATAATTTTAATATTAATGCGATAAATTCTCCAAAGTCAGCTTTAATGCTATGCAGGACAGGAATGAAAATCTTATCACGGAATCTGCTTCTGTAAGCTGAAATTACGTTGCTTTTTGCAATGTCTCCTTGACAACATCGTAGTCTTCCTCTACTACCGCTGTTCCAGAGCAAAATAAGCTGTAAAGCGTTTCCCGCTGTGGAAGAAAATCTCCTATTAATGTTGCTCACTCCAATTGACCCTTGGTGAATCTTCAAACGTGCTGACTTGAGCTACAAAACGTTGTAACGAATAGTCTATCGACGCAGTCGACTCTTTGGCTGGTTGGAAATTTAGGCAAATCGTATTCGCGTGTTGTGGGGTCATCAAAGGCGTGCACTAGACACGATGTGTTTGGAGCCGTCTCAACTCTCACTTTTGCTTAAGGGAAGCGACTAGACACCATCTATAATCTTTCTGAAATGCGCAATTTCTTCTATCTCCACAAATCAGTTGCCTTTCTGTGCAGTAGCAGACTGCTCATTATTTAATTTTTCTATTTGAATCAGCGTACATCCTGTAGTTCTTTCTCCTGTCTGATCTTAATTTTCATTTTTAGGGCTCAATCTTTAAATAGCGGCTAAGAGTCCTTGTTAGGACAAGTCTTATTTCTTCTCTTCCATATTATTCATGCTCATTTCTTCTTTTTGTTCCAGTTTAACTTGTCCTTCTCCTAAATCTTGTGCTCATTTTTTCTTCCTCATTTCACTGTATCTAAATGAATACGTTTTAATTAACGTTCATTCTGTCTTTACTATTCTTGCAATTTATAGCTTGTTCAAAAAATTCGCTGCCAGTATGCAAACGTCCTCAGTATCCGCTCACTGATTATATTAAATTTAAATCTCCTAGTCTATAAAGTCCTGGACAACGAACGTAATTGGTGTTTCTCCCATAAACCTACTTTCTGTATCAAAGATTATAGTGATTATTTTAATGATGCAACAAATACCAAAACTCAAATACCATATGGTAAGTCGTACAAACCACCTATAGGACATAATTAGAATGTGTTAAATTATGAGTGATACTTGTTAATGATACACTGCACCAAGTGCTCCAATAACTCATGTCTATTAATTAACAGAAGAAAAAGTAATCCTGCAATATATATATGCAAAATTATGCCCCCGTATCTAATGGGTCCAGACCAAATTGTACCCAATGAAAGACTTGCGAGATGGCTCAAATGATCTGTCATTGACAATGATGATGATGATGGTATATTTTCAAGATACCAACACACACAAAAACAAATTAATATTAACTTTAAAATAAGACAACCACAACCAATATTCTATATTAACATGTTAAAATAAAGAATAACTATTAGACAATACAAATAATTCACAAGTAAAACGAAACACCGTCACCAAAAACAAAACTAGGAGAAAAGCGTATAGAAAGCACTATTAAACAACTGACAATGTGAGACATATATACGAAACATAAACACCGTGATACCTAAGCCAATCTAAAACAAAAATGAAATTGTTCGCAATGCAAAAAGGGATATCAGTATGCAATGCGTTCAAAACGCTTTAAAATTCTTAAATGCAAACTCACAATAAACCTATAGAACAATCACCTTTCCATCATACTTCCGAAGATGAATTGAAAAAAAATGATACTAAAAAAAAAAAATTGGCATAACACTGAACATATAGATAGAAAAAAAAACATAGCAAGATGGAGGCACGCTTGTGAATGCTGCTTGAGGCTTTTAAAGAAGCTTTTAAAATGCAGCTACAACGGATCGTTAAAATGCAGATCTAAGTGTTGTGGTCTGAACACGCGTAATTTGTTTACTTGTTCTCGCGAATGAAATCAGGAAACACTAGCCAAATTAGAACTATAGTTCTGAAAACTTGGTTTTATATTATGTCGTCTGGTCGAATGTTTTTTTTATTTATTTCTTAATAATAAGGTCGCAAGTTTCTTTTATAGATTGATAAGATGTTAGTACACGTATGGTCCTGAAAGCCTTCAATGTTTTAGGAAAAATAGGTCTCCGTTGTCTTTAAAATATTCCATCACAGAATCGATGCGTGTTTGTTGACGTAATTGCTGCTGGTAAAAGGTCACGTGGGCGTGTAACTTTTCCGCAGTGGGTGCGTCGAAAAGTTTCGCTTTGTACTGGAAAGTTCATATGCGCGAAAGTGGTTTCACGTAGTTTTTGCAAAAAGGATCGTTTGCAGATATTTCATTATAACGAAGAAAAAGTTTGATAACAGCGCTGAGCACTGATCCTAAGCTTAAAACATGTTCCTTAAAAGTTGCATCTGAACTCCTGTTTTATGTTCACTCTTATTATAGTTCTATTGAATGCAAATGATTTAAATAAACTTGTGACATAATTAATTCAGGCATTAAACATCGCGAGGCACAGGCTTGGTTTCCCATCTGTTAAAACACCATTGTCGAGGGGTGTGTGTTTATTTATATTTTTCGTATGCTTTTCCTGCCTTTTGCGTTTGCACGACTGTTTGTTTGTATCCCATTATAGAAAGGAATGTGTTGTCCAGGCGTTTCTCTCGCTTTATGTGCTGGCGTTATACATTAATTATTCAGTATTAATCTTACTTTGTGCACACATTCTCTTTCTCCAATGAAAGTATAAGAACTGAATGACGGTTGTAACTTTATTACACATTGACGACGAATTCACTCTTAGACATTGATGTGGTCAGGCTAATAGAAGGAACATAATCCAGTTAATAATTAATAATAAAAAGTCACTCATTTCATGAAAAAATGACAAAATACATTAAAAATGACAAAAAAAATAATACCCCTCATGTAAAATCAGGAATATAAATTAGGGCTTTAACAAATAACCAAAAACATATGTGCCGCCTAACGGTGGTCATCATGACGCTCGCGCTTGTAAAATCTCTATCGTTTTTTTACTGCCTTGTTAGCAAACTTCCCAGCGAGTCTATCACGTGACATAGGTGGGTATTTGGGTGAAGTGGCAAAGTGCCAACTCGGCGTTTTAAAATTCTGCATTTTTTATCCAACAACGTAATGTTACGCTGGTAACGCCCACTACATAATGTATAAGGACCATTGAGTGAAGATATAAGTCTGTTATTAAATTAACCGCAATAAAATCTAGTAGCGTTACGACGTAGAACAAGCGAACTGAGATATAATTAGAAGGCTGATCTCGGGCCTGAGAAGCAAGCCCGTGACTTATAAAAAATTAACCATCCCCCCCCCCCCCTCTTCCCCACTCCTCCATCCAACATACCAACCCCCCACCATACACCACACCACACCCACCCCAACCCACCACCACCCCCACCACCACTCCCACCACCACACCCCACCCCACCCCCCCCCCCCCCCCCCCCCAAACCACCCCCA
>JAMPIV010002937.1:0-106036 GCA_024509875.1 Oreohelix idahoensis
TAGAGTTCGGCCGCACAAGAATCCAGCAGACCTTCTTCTCCTTCACGACAATGCGCGCCCTCACACAAGTCTGGCAACACGGGAAACAATCACCAAATTGGGTTGGACTGTACTACCCCATCCACCCTATAGTCCAGATTTGGCACACTCTGATTTGCACTCCAGTTCTTTGAAGAAGAACTATTATCATATGGACGTGTTTGGTAATGTCCACAATCACGATAATCTCTCTTAGCAAAATTGCTTTTACTTTTCCCTGTGTTACTGTGCTTAATAGGTACATCGTACTGTCTGAGCTGAGTACGATGGGTACTAACAGTTTTGTTTTCTTTTACCAACTTATCAGGAATCTGAAAATTCGATGCACGGTTTCCCTGAGGAATCTTATCCTGACATTTATCAAAGTCCTCACCGTGATCCAAACCTAATTTTCTTTTGTTGGCCTCACGCCAACTCCCATTAGAGGCAGTATCGTTATTTCGTGGGAAACCATATTTTCCACGAAAAGATATGTTCACATATTGCTTAGTGTTATTATGAGCATTGAGTGTCTGTCGCTGGCTCTTTGCATTCGTAACATGTTGACCCTCATGTTTATGTTTCAGTCTATCCACCTTAGTAGTAGATAACATGTTATTGTACAAAACAATATCTAACAAACCATCAATTCTGTTGCGAAGTTTTGCAATTTCTACTTCCACAACAGCTTTCTCTCTAGAAACAGCTTTGTATATTCTTTCGTTGGTTTTAATTTTTCTGTCATAATCCAACCTTATGTCTTGTAACTGAGAAATAAGAGTCTTCTCTTTAGCCATACTATCTTTAAGATCTTTTCTCAACTTTGTCATCTGAGATGTAGCTTCTAAAACCTTAGCCTTTTCTTGAACAAGTTCAAGATTGAGTGCTTCCATAGCACTATGATGAGTGGTCATAAGTTCATCAACTTTCTCATCCTTTACCTTATTCGCTCTCAACTGTGTCAACTCCAGTTGTAGTGACTGCATCTCAACCCTTAATTTCTCATTGTTCATTTTGACTTGTTTCAAGTCCCCGGTGCAAGCATTTTCTTTGCAATACTGCTCGTATTGAGCAAAGCTCATATCACTTTCTAACCACTGTTCATATTTAGAAAAACTCATCTCATCTTCAAATTCCTTTTTCTCATTCATTTGAGATTGTTTTAATTTCTTCTCATGAGGAAGAGCTAATGTTTCTATAATTTTCCACAGTAGTTTTAAATCAAGCGTGGAAGGGCTCACCTTATCTACCTGATTATCCAACATCTCTTTTAATGAGTTCACTTCATTCTCTAACTCTTTCTTCTGACTAAGAGAAGAGTCATAGACTTTCTTATTATCTTCTATCAACATCATCATTTTATCCTTTAATATTGTATTTTCAGAATTCACTGCTGATAACTTATCAGTAAGAGCTTTATTATCACTTTGAAGCTCATTTATCTTTTTTTTTTTTCAGCTCCACAGCTAAGAGTTTATCTTCATGTTCTTTTTGCCGCTGTACAGCTTCTTTGTCTAATTTTTTTATTTTCAGCTTCTCTGTCTAATCTTTTTTGTTCAGCCTCAGCTTCTCTGTCTAATCTCTTTTGTTCGGCCTCAGCTTCTCTGTCTAGCTGCATTTGCATCTTTTTTCTTCAGATTCTCCCTTTTGTTTTTCCATCTCCATCTGGAATTTCCTTTCATCTGTCTGCATCTGAAACTTTCTTTTTTCCATCTCCATTTTACCTTTTACGTATTCTCGTAACTCCTCAGCAGACATACCCAAGGAACACGCCCATTCAATGTAGCAATCCAAGAATTCCTCATTAGCCATTCCAAAGGATTTTCCTTGTTCAATGTAGGAATCTAAGAATTCTTTTATTTCCTTAGGAGTCATACGAAAGTATTTCTTTTCGACCCAAAAATACAAACTAGACATTATGTCTGATAATGATAGCAATCACTTGAAACAATAATGTAATCTATTTCCAAGTAAACTGATAGCAATCACTTGAGACAATAATGTAATTTATTTCCAAGTAAACAGGCACAAGTTTTAAATGAACTTGATTAATTAGCTCAAAATCCCAGTCTCTGTTGGAAACAAGCCTTTAAATAAGGTCTTGTATAATCAACTGTGTACAACATTATGTTGCGCACATATTCTTTTGTGTGGCGCACGGATTACGCATACAAATGTAAAATGTATTTATTTGTCTGATAAAAACATATTTATCTTTGAATTCACGATTTTCAGTCTAAAGGGAAAGAACTCAGATTAGGCGATGGGTATTCATTCTGTGAGTTATCGGTTCTTTATGTTTCCTGAAGACCGACCTCAGCGTAGGAATCTAGGTTTACATTGCTCTATTCTTTGTTTGGTTAGAAATAGATTGTTCTTGCTTCAGAATATCTATGGCCAGAATCTATGTGTAGTTCTTGTCTATGTAGGACGAGTATATCTTTTATCTTAATATCTTTTTATGTCTAAGTCGAACTATATCTTTGGTGTCGAACTTGGGGTCATAGGTTGTTCGGCGGATGTGTCGCTAAGAAGAGAGGTGAGAAGGCCCCGCCCTGTTGGACCTAGATGAAGGCGGTCTGAAGATTTGTCTTGAGCTCTGTGGTTCTTTTTGGGGAAAGGAGATTGTTTATCTCTATGATTGAATTATCAGAGATTCTTCCCCAGTGTTGATTCTTGACGCCAAGGAATGGCGTGCGTTATTCGCGTTATTCGCTGTTGTGTTTTTCCTGAGAAATAAGGTAAAACAGACATATTGAACCTTTCGTCATATTCAGCTAGGTCGACATGCTATCGTCTGCACAGGCGTTTGATTAGCGATGTTAAGACGACATATTTGCTAGCAGTTATATATATATATATATATATATATATATATATATATATATACATTTTATGTCGCAACATGATTGAACAGGATATGCAGAGTCTAATTTACATATATTTATGAAAGGAACAGAGCCTATGATCATGCTTCGTCATTATCTTTGTGGTGAGCGAAAGTCAAAGATGGAGCCATCTTTGGACTCCAAGTTTCAATCTTATAAAATCATCGATCGAGAACAGGAATGTCCTTAATATCAGACGATGATATCGAGATCTGCATACTATTATATGAAAACCCACTACTGGTGGTTTGACATTGTATTCATAAATTCATTTACTGAATTTTCGGCCTGAAAGACTTAGACGAGGTTCTTACAGGGAGCCATGAGTAAACATTGATTCTTAACTGACGCGATTTGTCAGTAAGGCCTGAGATTATACATATGTGCTGAAATACTGAGTGCTTGTCTACTGACATTACATTGAACTGTTATACAACATGAATGCCCATGTGATAGTGCATTGCATTGATCAACATTATGATGTTTTATGCCAACCTGACTGATGTTTCCTGTTCCTGTGTCGTCGAAGTGTGTGTCCATTAAATGCAAGAAAACGTAAACAGTAATTCCTCTTACACTTCATGCCACGAGTGAGTGAGATTGCCCTATTGTCAACTCTCAGAACATTTTCCAACATTCGCGTACTGTTTGTATCCTCACTCCAAATCAATACACCACTGCGTAGGTCGAGTTGACCTGTGTTTGTCTTCACTGTGACAACACCCCTTCGAACACGATTGGAACCATTCAACCAACACTGGTGACCGAAGGTTAGAATTTATCAACCGACTGCTCTTTATCAACTGGTGGGCCAGCTTTCTGGGTTTGACCTCGCAGAAGTTGAGAAGTCAACAGACTACTGAGACCAGACCGTTTCCTGTGGCTGATACGACACACCTGCAGTATTAGTTTGCACTTTGTCACGTGACCTGTCGAGCAAATACTGTAACAAGGTCAGCGTTCGTTGACATTTTTTCCGCTGTACAGTCTACATTATACAGAACAGTTGTATCAAGTGTATATTTAACTGTGTTGGCAGGAAATGAAGTGCTATCGAACTGAGAAGTCTACACATCAACGGTGGAGCTTCTATTGTGATTGATTTTGTAATAGTTAGTCCAAAATTAATTGTTATTAAAGTTGCAGTTTATTGTCATTGAAAACTGTACTATTACAACTGAGCCTACTCTGCAACACAATCGAGCTACATCACATTTCATTATATTATATGCATTTATATGACATATATGTATTTATGTTTAATGTTTACATGTTTGCATATTATTTGTGTGTCTATGTTGTGGGTGGTTGGTGAGGTGACTAGTATATGATATACCGAGTCATATTGGCCCTATATTAGTGTTCTATAGGGAGCAATTTTCTTGGTTGGAAATTTGCTGCAACATCTGTTGCAATATCTGTTAGCTGTCATGATCTATACCCATTGTTGTTTTTGTGATATTTTTTCTGTTCTTCAGTTTTGTTTTGATTTGTTCGTATTTGTAGATCTACCCTGTCCTATAATTTAGTTCTATACACATTTATATTTATGCACTGTGGCGTTATTTGTTTTGTTTATTCCTTTGCAGTTATCCTCACAGGTTCTGTGATTAGTTTCTTTAGTTTTCTATTTAATTTAGTTGATTTCTGCGAATGTTTTCGTATTGTTTTTCTTGATTGTCTTTCTTATTTGTACTTTATGTATGTTATTGGTTGACATGTACTATAAAATATGCTTGATCATATACTACTAGCTGTGTAGTGAACTTATGAGAAATAATCAACTGATGACTAATTACTGTTACTAAAGGTACACAGTTGATTATACAAGACCTTATTAAAGGCTTGTTTCCCACAGATTGTTGGGATAAAGGAGCTGATTATTCAAGCTATTAAGAGCTTGTTGCCATTTATTTGGAGATAGATTTCATTATTGCTATTTCAGTTATCTAGTCACATATTGGTATACATTATGTCGACTTTAGATTACTTAATTGAGATAGGGAAATCCCTAGGCAAGACTGGTGATAAGTTAGAGGAGTATGCTACCACTCAATATGAAAAAGCACAAAAAGTGGAAATTGATAAACTGAAAGCTGAGACTGACCAAAAGAACTTGCAGATGCAGGTGGAGGAAAGAAGATTCCAGACGGAAGAAAAAAGATTAGAAAGAGAGGCTGAACAAAAGAGATTAGACAGAGAAGCTGAACAAAAAAGATTGGAAAGAGAAGCTGAAGCTGAACAAAAGTGATTAGACAGAGAAGCTGAACAAAATAGATTAGACAGAGAAGCCGAGGAGAGTAAGGCAAAAAGAGAACATGAGGAAAAACTGTTAGCATTTGAGTTAGCAAAATTGAAATTGACAAATATAAGTATTGTTAATCAGTCAAATGGTAACAGTGGTAAACCCTTTACTTATAAGGTCAAGGTACCAGCGTTCAATCCTTATAATGACGATATTACATTCTGGCTGGATCGTTTTGAACGTTCTTGTCGACCTCTATTCTGAAGTCTGAACATTCTGTTGCATTTGGTTTTTTGGGCAATGTTATAAAAACTGATGTCTTCATGTCGTGTGGTAAATATCCTGTATTGTATATATCATTGCATATTTCTGTGATTGTATGTACCAAAGCTCTCCAGAGCTTCTATCATTTCAATTTTTATGTTATCCATGCCTGCTGATCTTCATTTTTGTATCATATGAATGGCATTCTCTACTTCTGATCTGAGAATGTTTGGGCCTTCATTAGAATCTGGTGATGGTTTTTTACCTCTGTTGTCCTCGAATAGTTCTTTTACGTATTCTGCCCATCTGTTTGATATGTCTTTCTCATCAAGTAATATTACACCATTTTTGTTCTTGATACAGCTTCCTCCTTGTGCAAACCGCGACCGATTTGATAATTTCTTTATTTCTTCATGCATATCTCTTGTCATGTGCTTTGCTTCCAAGTCTTCTATTTCCTTACATTTTGTTTCTATCCACCGTTCTTCTATACTGCTCCATGCTTTCTGTCAATAACTGTTGGTATTTATTTTTGACGTCGATTAAATATTTCTGTTTTATATCTGGTTGTTTCAGCGCTGATATTTCTATCTGGGGTTCCTCCTGTCTTCTGTTTCCTGCTCTTTTCAGCTTTATATTTACTTTGATGACAACTGGATTGTGATCTGAATTTATGTCGGCGCCAGGATCTGTCTTTGCACTTGTGACACTGTTCTTAAATCTATGTTTTATCATGATATAGTCGATTTGATTACGTGTTACATCTCCTGGGCTTTTCCATGTGTATAATTTCCTTGGGTGGTGTTCAAAAAAGGTGTTACATATGACCAGCTGGTTTTCTTCACAGAACTAGATAAGTCTGTCTCCTCTATCATTTCTTGTCCCTAATCCATACTGTCCTACTATTTTCTTGTATTTTCCTTTTCCTACTTTTGCATTCATATCACCAATTACTATCAACACATCTGTAGATTTGACTGGTTTAAGTGTGTGTTGTAGCTCTTCATATTATTCTTCTATTTCTTCCTCGCTGTAATCTTTAGTTGGTGCATAAGTTTGTAAGATTGATATGTCGAATGGCTTTGCTCTCATCTTTAGTAACATCATTCTGTCATTGTGTGTCCAGTATCCACATACGTATTTTTCTAACTCCTTTTTTATCAACATTCCTATCCCTCTTTCGTGTTTTTCTCCTCCTGAGTGTATAAGCGTGTACTGGTCTCTTGTTATGTAGCCTGTATCCAAAAGTCTTGCTTCTGCAACTCCCAGTATATCGAGTTTCATGTCGGTTGCCTCTAATATAAGATTGTCCAGCTTTCCTTCTCCGTTTAGAGTTCTAACATTCCATGTTCCTATTTTTAAGCTTCTCCTACTAGTTTTTAGGTGGTCTTTCTCTGAATGCTCCCTTTCAACAGAATTTAAGGAACATTCGTCATTATGTACTTCCTTACTCATTAGAGGAGTTGCCTCTTCCCTGTTAATTTGTACAGTAGATTCTTCCCCAGGGGAAAGAGAGTTCTCTACATATCGGTTCTTATCTTGTTGTTGTGATCCCATTACGTTCTGTAGGAAGTACGTGGTAAGGCCCCAATCTCTTCCACGGTGGCTAGACATTGTCTTTTTCTATGTCCGACATGCCTGTAGTCCACACACTTTGCTGTTTCGCTTTGAGAGCCGTTGATCTTCTCAGATTCCTCCGCCTCACTCACCGTCTCAGTCTTTGTATACTAGGGATGGACATTCCCTTGAGTAAGATTGCTCCTACTCCACCCATGTAGTTTAGCCAGTCAGCCAAGACTGTTGCCCGGGATGTGGCCACCGCCGTACACAAGCGGTATTCGAGGAGCCATACATGAGCTAGACAAAGAGAGGAGAACCAAATAGGATCCTGACTATCCTAAAAAGGACATGGCTGTCTCTCACCGTGAGGTACTATCCCTCTCTCTTTATCCTACATCCCACAATCAGCCTGATGAGTCATGCAATTAAGATACTGCTCAAAATCATACAGGAAAGAATAAAAAGTAAAGTAGACAGCGAAATCCAAGAAGAACAGTTTGGTTTTAGACGGAACAGTGGAACAAGAGAGGCAATATTTATCCTAAGAAGATTAGCAGAAAAATATACAGAGGGCCAAAAAAGTATGTATATGTGCTTCATTGACTATAAAAAGGCTTTTGACAGAATCCATCATGAGAAAATAATTGAATGCCTCAAAGACATAGGTATTGATGGAAAAGATATAAGAATACTCAGTAACCTTTATTGGGAGCAAACTGCCACAGTAAGATCGGGAAGGAATTATTCACCATACATAGTCATAAAAAGAGGTGTCAGACAAGGTTGTGTGCTGTCCCCCTGCCTATTTAATTTATACACCGAAAAAATTTTCAAACAGATACAGGAAATACCAGGACTGAACATCAGTGGAAGATCAATAAACAACCTTAGATATGCAGATGATACCGTGTTGTTAGCTGAAAGCGAACAGGAGTTACAAGAACTAGTGAAGCAAGTGAACAGTATAAGTCATGAATATGGACTCGACATTAATATTGAGAAAACTAAAACTATGATAATTAGCAAAACAGACGATAAACCCACATTAAAGATAAACGTAAATGGGAAAATCCTGGAACAAGTCAAGAGCTACGTATATCTTGGTCATATAATAACAGAAGATGGCAGATGTGAAACAGAAATCAAGAAGAAAATAGGAATGGCCAAAGCTACATTCAACAACATGAAACATATACTGACATCCAAACAGTTATCTCATAAATTAAAACTGAGAATCATAAAGTGTTATATATATTCTGCATTTCTGTATGGTGCAGAAACATGGACAATGAATAAGCATTTGGAAGAAAGAATCGAGGCTCTTGAAATGTGGATATATAGAAGAATGGGGCGTATCTCATGGAAAGAGATGAAAACAAATAAGGAGGTCCTAGAAAATCTAGGTATGAAAAGAGAACTAATGAGAGAGGTCAAAGTTCGGCAGCTAAAATACTTTGGCCACATAAAAAGGCATAACACCTTGCAGAAGACCATAACAGAAGGGAGAGTTGAAGGCAAACGTGCAAGGGGAAGACAGCGCTATAAGTGGGAAGATAACATCAAGAGATGGACGGGAAAGAGTCTATCAGAGTGTACCACCAAGACAAGAGACAGAAGACGTTGGAGATCCATTACAGCCAACCTTCGTTGTGGAGATGGCAACTGATGATGATGATGTCGAGCTCATAATGTAGATAAATCACAGTATGCTAATCAGTTGTCAGAAAATTTGAAAGGTGATTCTCTGACTAGTTTAAGTTTGGTTGAAGAGGCTGACAAAGATAATTATGATGTTATTAGATCAGCTTTATTGAAAAAATATCAGTTAACTTAGGAAGGTTACCGTATTTTGTTTAAGAAAATGGTACCTGAATCAGGGGTAGAATTCTCAGAATTCATTGCAAGGACACGTCTTACATTTAATCGTTGGATTGAGTTGTCCAAAACAGAAAAGACATATGAAGCCCTTATGGACTTGTTGCTCAGGGACAAGATTATGTCAAGGTGGTCATAATTATAGGAATTTCCGCAGAGTAAGTCATTATAGAAACTGTCCAAGTCATCCATCATGGAGACAACAAGACCATAGTTATAGAGATGCTCATTATAATGAATATGATAATGGTAACCATGAGAACTATGACTCAAACCCAAATAGGGGTTACAATAGAGGAAACAATAATGATTACAGAGGCAATAATAATCGAGGTAGATCACAATACAAAAACCATAAATCACATTATCAGACAAACTCTGCACAGCAAGAGTCACATGAAGCCTATAAACAGACTAAAGATAATAATGATGCTAATAATATGGCATGTTCCGCTTTTGATTTTGGGAGAGCATCTCAGTGCCCCCAATGCAAAACATTATTTGAACCAACTACGGTGTCCACATTAAATGTGGCCATCCTCTTCCCGCTCTTCCTGCGTCAGTCGCGCATGATGGAAGAGGTTCTTTTGTCTTACATAAAGGTTTAGTAAATGACAATCCAGTCTCAGTTCTTTTTTATTCTGGATGCACCACAATTGGTGTTAGGCAGTCGCTTGTATATCCTTCTCGTGCCACTGGAAAAGTAATCAAATGTGTAACGTTTGGCGGCACCTTAGAGAAAAACTCTACTGCTATCATTAGGATTAATACTCCTTTCTTTACAGGAGATGTACACGCATGTCTTCTGCCGAACCCGATCGCTGATCTTATCATCGGTCGTTTTCTCGGAGTCAAAGAATGCACTCCACAACAAATTTCCGTTTGGAAAAAACAAAATATGCAAATTGCTAATGCTGTAGTCACTAGAGCCCAAGCTCTTAATATGCCTCAAACTTCATCTACTGAAGATAATGAAGTGCATAACCAGGATGATCCCTTGGTAATTTCTCGTGAATCGTTTATAAAACCGCAAGAAGATGATCCGACTCTAAAGAAATTCTTCATTCTTGCAACAAAAGGTGATCCGAATAAAGATACAAAGCGTAAATCTTGGATTACAATGAAGAATGGCGTACTTGTACGTATGGTGCAAGACTCCACTGTCATTGTCAGATTCTTGTGCCCAAGAATTTGAGAGTTAAAATTTTGCAACACGCACACGACTCTCAGTGTGCTGGACATATGGGTTTTTCCCGTACAAAGTCAAGAGTTCTTTCGGCTTTCTTTTGGCCTTTTGTGAACAAAGACATACGGATTTATTGTCAATCTTGTATAGTATGCCAAGAAGTCAAATCCAAAGGTCCACGCCATGCTGCACCTATTCAGGCTGCAGACATTCCTATTCGACCATTTTAGAAAATGGCGATAGACATCATTGGTCCATTTAAGATCAAATCTGCTAGAGGACATCACTTTATTTTAACGTGTGTGGAAATGTGCACACGTTGGCCAGAGGCTATTCCTCTGAAGAGCATTACTACTGCTGACATTGCAGATGCTCTTTGGCTCATATTTTCTCGTCTGGGATTCACCGGAGAAATATTATCAGACCATGGCACCCAACTGATATCGGATACCATGTCTCAAGTGATGTCGACTCTGCAGATAGAGAGATCTTTGAGTAGTATTTATCATCCTATGTCCAATGGGATGGTCGAACGGATAAATAGAACACTAAAAAACTTACTAGGGAAGATAACTGAGGATCATCCTCAAGATTGGGACAGGGTTTTACCCGCGGCCCTCTTCGCTTACAGAGAGGTCCCCAATGAACATACAGGGTTTTCTCCTTTTGAACTTGTCTTTGGCGCGCGACCGCGCGGCCCTATGTCTTTGCTTCATGATCTCATAACCGCTGATAATATTACCGATGACACGAAATCTTCTTACGAATATGTCATCGCGCTGAGACAAAAGATTATCGAAGCATGCAAATTGGCAACTTCTTCTTCTGAATTTGCTAAGCAGAAAGCAAGACAATTTGCCAATAAGAAAAGAACCTTACGACAACTTTGTCCTGGCGACAAAGCATTTGTTTTACTACCTTGTAGGGAAAACAGACTTCTTATTTCTTGGAAAGGTCAATACGATATAATCTCGAAAATTTCCGATATTGACTACATTGTCGATATTGATGGAACGCATAAACCCTTCCACATCAATATGCTTACGGAATTCCATGAACGTCCGGATTATTTACAGCTTATTTTGAAGGCAACGAACGATTCACCAGTGCAACATGGTCATTACTCATCACTGTCCGTAATACAGGATGAGGAAACAAGTTTTTCGGATGTTAATCCTCCGCTTCCGATGATTCCACTTCATTCTAGTGAATCATGGAAAAACGTTACTGTTTCTCCGGATTTGTCTCTAGGAGAACAGCGACAAGTTTCGGCTATGTTACAAACATTTCAGGATGTCCTTACTGACATCCCTGGACAAACTCATGTCATTCAACATGACATTATTCTAACTGACCATAATCCTATTAGGGTCAGACCTTATCCTATCCCTATACATTTTCAAGCACAGGTTGAGAAGGAGTTGGATGAGATGATAGATTTAAAAATAATTGAACCATCCACTTCTGCGATTTCTTCGCCGATGGTTTATGTTCGGAAAAAAGACAATAACATACGTCTTTGCGTTGACTATCGCAAATTGAATCAAGTTACGAAGTTCGATGCTGAACCTATGCCTTTACTAGAAGAGCTACTTACTAGGCTTTCTAAATCTCATTTTTTCACTAAACTAGATTTGTCTAAAGGATATTGGCAAGTTCCTTTATCTGAACGCGCCAAACCTTTTACGGCTTTTTCTACACCTAGAGGCCTTTTTCAATGGAATTTCATGCCTTTCGGTCTTATGAACGCACCAGCTACATTCGTACGCATGATGCGTCAAATTCTATCTTATCGGTCAGATGTCATCGCGTATCTAGACGACATCTGTCTTTTCAGCTATACTTGGGAAGATCACTATTCGGGGTTAGTTGAATTACTATCTACTCTACGCGAGTATAACCTGACAGCGAAACCCTCTAAAGCCTGCATTGGTTTTAGCGAAATTTCTTTCCTAGGCCATCGAGTGGGTCATGGGTTCCTAAAGACAGAAGACCATAATATCACTAAGATACTTAACATCTCTATTCCTAAGACTAAAAATCAAGTGCTAAGTCTCTTAGGTTTTATTCAATTTTATGGAAGATTCATTCCGAATCTATCCTCTATCATGGCACCTCTTTCTACACTACTAAAAAAAGGGTCGCCTAATATAATCCACTGGTCACAAGAATGCCAATCCTCTTTAGATAAGATCAAAACTTTGTTTTCATCACCACCTATTTTAGTGTTACCTGCTACAGATAAGACATTTGTTCTTCATAGTGACGCTTCATCCACTGGGATTGGAGCGGCACTTATGCAAGAGTACTCTGGAACTCTGCATCCTGTAATGTATATCTCCAGAAAACTTAATGCTGCAGAAAGGAATTATTCGGTTTCAGACCGTGAGCTATTGGCTATGGTTTGGACAAATCTCAAACTACAAAGATTGCTTCTAGGCGCACATTTCATAGCAGAAACCGATCAGAAAGCTCTTACGGCTATACAGAGTAAGAATTTGAAGAGCTCGAGGTCTACTCGATATGCAATTGCTCTTCAACCTTTTCATTTTTCGGTACGAGCTATCCGTGGATCAGATAATGTGATGGCAGACATTTTGTCTAGATGCCCACATGATTCCACCTAACTGTTGAGTCTTGGACTTCTTAACACTTCCAACTCGACAACAGATTTTTCTTTTCTATAGCAAGATAAATACACATTGTAATTTGTAATATAGTGATTGTATCACTACTATCACTACGTTCATTGATATATATATATATATATATATATATTTATATATATATATATATATATATTTATATATATATATATATATATATATATATATATATATATATATATATATATATATATATATATATATATATATATATTCACCGGTACTCGTTGATGATTTTTCTTTTTTGTCAATCATGAACTTATAATGCTTAAATATGAAATTTTTATATGCATTGTGTCATTGCAAGTATAGTAGTATGCGTTGGTGACACCTCCCTGGAAACATTTATGCTTAAGAGAAATGCTTTCTCTGAGAGGTTGAGATGTATTATCACCAGTCGATCTATATTTCGACTTTGCCTTAATTTGGCTTATAAATTCCAGATATTTCTCATCTGCGCAGTATTTGTGCGTTGTGAGCCTATTGTATGTTGCTCTCAGATGAAAAAAAAATGATTTTCATTTTTTTCCCGGGGGGAGGGGAGGGTGTGTGGTAATCTGTTGCGCACATATTCTTTTGTGTGGCGCACGGATTACGCATACAAATGTAAAATGTATTTATTTGTCTGATAAAAATATATTTATCTTTGAGTTCACGATTTTCAGTCTAAAGGGACAGAACTCAGATTAGGCGATGGATATTCATTCTGTGAGTTATCGGTTCTTGTATCTTTCCTGAAGACCGAACTCAGCGTAGGAATCTAGGTTTGCATTGATCTATTCTTTGTTTGGTTAGAAATAGATTGTTCTTGCTTCAGAATATCTATCGCCCGAATCTATGTGTAGTTCTTGTCTATGTAGGATAAGTATATCTTTTATCTTAATATCTTTGTATGTCTAAGTCGAACTATATCTTTGGTGTCGAACTTGGGGTCATAGGTTGTTTGGCGGATGTGTCGCTAAGAAGAGACGTGAGAAGGTTCCGCCCTGTTGGACCTAGATGAAGGCGGTCTGAAGATTTGTCTTGAGCTCTGTGGTTCGTTTTGGGGAAAGGAGATTGTTTATCTCTATGACTGAATTATCAGAGATTCTACCCCAGTGTTGATTCTTGACGCCAAGGAATGGCGTGCGTTATTCGCTGTTGTGTTTTTCCTGAGAAATAAGGTAAAACAGACATATTGAACCTTTCGTCATATTCAGCTAGGTCGACATGCTATCGTCTGCACAGGCGTTTGATTAGCGATGTTAAGACGACATATTTGCTAGCAGTTATATATATATATATATATATATATATATATATATATATATATATATATATATATATATATATATATATATATATATATATATATATACATTTTATGTCGCAACATGATTGAACAGGATATGCAGAGTCTAATTTACATATATTTATGAAAGGAACAGAGCCTATGATCATGCTTCGTCATTATCTTTGTGGTGAGCGAAAGTCAAAGATGGAGCCATCTTTGGACTCTAACTTTCAATCTTATAAAATCATCGTTCGAGAACAGGAATGTCCTTAATATCAGACGATGATATCGAGATCTGCATACTATTATATGAAAACCCACTACTGGTGGTTTGACATTGTATTCATAAATTCATTTACTGAATTTTCGGCCTGAAAGACTTAGACGAGGTTCTTACAGGGAGCCATGAGTAAACATTGATTCTTAACTGACGCGATTTGTCAGTAAGGCCTGAGATTATACATATGTGCTGAAATACTGAGTGCTTGTCTACTGACATTACATTGAACTGTTATACAACATGAATGCCCATGTGATAGTGCATTGCATTGATCAACATTATGATGTTTTATGCCAACCTGTCTGATGTTTCCTGTTCCTGTGTCGTCGAAGTGTGTGTCCATTAAATGCAAGAAAACGTAAACAGTAGTTCGTCTTACACTTCATGCCACGAGTGAGTGAGATTGCCCTATTGTCAACTCTCAGAACATTTTCCAGCATTCGCGTACTGTTGTATCCTCACTCCAAATCAATACACCACTGCGTAGGTTGAGTTGACCTGTGTTTGTCTTCACTGTGACAACACCCCTTCGAACACGATTGCAACCATACAACCAACACTGGTGACCGAAGGTTAGACTTTCTCAACCGACTGCTACTTATCAGTCCACTTAAAGATGCACTCCGTTGCACAAGGTTTGAAGATGATGAAGGAGTGATTCATGCAGCGAAGAAATGGCTACATGATCAAGACAAACTCTGGTACGGGCTAGGAATACATGCACTTGTTTCGTGCTGGCATAAAGATGTACAAGTTGATGGGGATTATGTTGAAAAATACCGATGTTTACATGACATATCCATGTATATTGTGTATAAATTTCATGCTTTTAGAATAAACAGCTCCTGAGAAAAACGATGTGGTGCATTACTTTCTGAACGCCCCTCGTATATATGAGTATATATATATATATATATATATATATATATATATATATATATATATATATATATATATATATATGGAGCTGCGGTAGCATCGTGGTTAGTGCACTGGCTCAGTGGTCAATGGTTTGATCCCCAGATGAGGTAGGATTTTTTTTAGGCCACAAACGGCTCCTGGGTCGACCCAGCCCCAAGTGGGTACCAGAGCAACTCTGGGCAGATTAAGGCGGCCGGCGTGATTCTGACCACATCACCTCTAGTGTGCCGACGGTCAAGAAAATGTGGGCCTAACACCATATTCCCAATATGCATCAATGGGCGTGTAACGGGATCCTTTACCTTTTATACACACACACACACATATATATATATGTATATATATATATATATATATATATATATACATATATATATATATATATATATATATATATATATATATATATATATATATATATATATATATATATATATATATATATATATATATATATATATATATATATATATATATACTTTTAATTTGCTTTGTTTCTGGAAATACACATGAAGGAGATACAGAAGACATGAAACTATCTTACACGGAAGGCATAGGACAGGATGATCTGGCACAAATTTAGGACAGGCCTATGCTCCTTCGCAGTAAAGCTGTGGTTAATGCACTGACTTCCTATCTCGGTGGTCCATTGTTCGATCCTCTGTTGAGGTAGGATTTTTTAGACTCCAGGGTGGACCCAACCTCATGAATTGGGTACCAGAACAATTCTGGGAACATCAAGGCGGCCGGCGTAATGCTGACCACATCACCCCTAATGTGCCGTTGGTGAAGAAAATATGGGCCTAACACCATATTCCCAATGTGCCTCAACGGTCGTGTAACGGTATCCTTTACCCCTTTACCTATGCTCATTGAAGAATTGAAGGCTAATGATGATTATGATGAAAATAGTTATAGATTATAGCGACAGATTCGTCATATATTAATTATACATGTTGAAGAGACTGTTATATTAGGCAGGTCCAACTTTATGTGTGCCTTACTATTGTAGATACGACACTGGTTGGTAGCTGTTACATTTGTGTCGTACCCAACCTAAATTCTTCGTTTGCAGCACGTTTCAAGTAGAACCAGGGAGTAACTGCAAAGCGAAAATGAAACTGATGATGATAATGGTCATGATTATGATGGATTGATAAATTCCAACACAGAGATCAGAAGTTTCAACGCTAATGTCAAGTCGGCCTTATGGTATGGCTCTGAAACATGGAGAACAACAAATCCACATCAACCACAAGTTACACAGACTTGCTAAATGGATGCTTGCAAAGAATAGATGGATTGAAATTGTATCTTTCACTTCTTCTTCTACGTTCACTTTCAGGCGTCAACTTGAACATGTTCAAAGAAAGCAGCGGTCAGCTTGAGTCTGTTGGTATCTCCGTAAAGTGTTTTTTCAAGGAATGGTACTGGTGACGGCCAAATTGATTCAAATATCTGGGTACATTAATAACAACGGATGGAAGATGCATCTCTGAAGTGAAGAGCAGAATAGCTCAGGCAAAAACGGAATTACATAAAACGAAGAGTGTTTTATCCAACGGTTCTTCGTTTATGGTAGTAAAAGAGAGAGATAATTATTCAGTGTTATATAGAACCAATCCTGACGTACGGGAGTGAGTCATGGACAGTTAGAAAACAAGTAGGGAAAGCACTAGAGGCCACAGAGATGTGGTTTTACAGAAGAATGCTAAAAATACAATGGACAGCCAAAAAGAGTAATGAGGATGTCCTGAAAGAGGCCAATGCGTAAAGCAAACTTATTTCACAAGTTAAAAAGAAGCAATCCACTTTTTAAACATTTTATGAGAAGAAGAAAGCTGGAATATATCGTAACAACAGAAAAGATTGAATGAAAATTAGGTAGAGGAAGACAAAGACAGCAAATACTGGACAGTTTGACATCGCGGCATGGAAGGAGGTCTAGAACAGAAATGATAAATTGTACTGGAGACAGGAAGTTGTGGGGAGACATGATCTCCTACGCCACTAGGCATGGTACTTGAAGAAGAGGAAGAAGAGAACGGTCATAAGCGCTTTCTCTGTTCCTCATATGTTAGGCCCCTTTGAAGTAAACGTTCCGTAGTCATTTTATCGGTGCCACAGTTTGGACTTGTCAGTAATTCCTGTCGAAATTGTATGACAGGACGTGGAAGATTTGGCGTGGCATTATAGAAGGTCAATGCTCCTCATAAAGATAACGGGGAAATGTAGAAAGTCAATGCTCCTCATAAAGATAACGGGAAAATGTAGACGGTCAATGCTCCTCATAAAGATAACGTGGAAATGTAGAAGGTCGATGCTCCTCATAAAGATAACGATAACATGTAGAAGGTCAATGCTCCTCATAAAGATGACGTGAAAATGTAGAAGCTCAATGCTCCTCATAAAGATAACGGTAAAATGTAGAAGATCAATGCTCCTCATAAAGATAACGTGAAAATGTAGAAGGTCAATGCTCCTCATAAAAATAACGTGAAAATGTAGAAGGTCAATGCTCCTCATAAAGATAACAGGAAAATGTAGAAGGTCAATGCTCCTCATAAAGATAACGGTAAAATGTAGAAGGTCAATGCTCCTCATAAAGATAACGAGAAAATGTAGAAGCTCAATGCTCTTAATAAAGATAACGGTAAAATGAAGAAGGTCAATGCTCCTCATAAAGATAACGGGAAAATTAAAGAATATGACATTGCGCACTTCCTTTAAATTTTCCAAGTTTTGTGTTAGCTTTCTGGGTAATCTGAGCTATGTAGTCTACAAATGTGTGCAGGAGAGACATGGGGGCACTAGAGTTAAATCCAGCAACCTAGGAGAATAAAACTGCTGGTTGCACAAAGTGGTGATGATCTCCACGGCGCCAACTCAGATTGGGCGAAATAAAGCTCTCACGGTAGACACGAGAGAGGAGAAAAAGTCGAAAGGAACACCAGGAAAAAAGCAGCTGAGGGCTGTCACTTCAGGGGCGCATTCCCATGGTCAGTTATGACTGAAGGGGCTATTGTTATTACTAATCTCCAAATAATTAAAGTGGTGAACAGATACAGCCTTGTGTCACATAAACATTTGGTCGATCTTTTTTCCTATTTAGTTACATTTTTTGTGTACTAAATTACTTGCACTTCCGTGGTCGTCCATTTCTTTCTCTGCTATCAAGCAGATGTTAGCTATTTTCTTATCAATTTAATACTCCTCTCAGTGATAACACTGACTAACAAACAAACAAAAATTTTTTCTTTCTCTAACATTTCTATGTTTTTCTGGTCAATTTTAATGCGCTGTTTTTAAATCTGCAAACCGTTTTTCTCTATCAGGTCGGGATCTCTAGAGATACGCAATTGAAATTTTTTAATCACCGCATACAGTATTACAACATCATTTGTACAAGAAGTATAACAGTTATGTAGGCTTGAATTTCTTTGCAGTCGACTTTCGTCGGTGAATGGCATGTAGTACATCGCTATGAAGCATCCAACAATAATCGGCAAGCATGGTCACACTCCACCGTCCTTGATAACGTGACTCCATTACGGCGATATCTTGATGGAATCGTTCTCCATGTTCATCGCTGACTTCGCCAAGGTTGTCAGGGGAAAAGTCAAGATGCGAATCGAGCAAATGGATTTTGAGGGACATGTTACAGCCCATAATTCTGTATGCATCTATGCACTGCTTAACAATATGCACATAGTCGACAGATTTGTGATTTCCCAGAAAGTTATCGACGATCGATTTGAATGCCATCCATGCGCGAAGTTCACTACCATGTAACAAGTTCTCGAATTGTTTGTCTGCAATAACTTTCCTAATCTGAGGTCCTACAAAGATACCCTCCTTTATCTTTGCATCGCTAATTTGCGGAAACTTTTGTCGAAGATAAGTGAAAGCTTTGCTCGTTTTGTCTAACGCTTTTACGAAATTCTTCATGAGCCCCAACTTTATATGTAACGGTGGTAACAGGATGCTGTCTTTGTTAACTAGTGGCTCGAGTATTACATTTTTATGCCCGAGCTGCATACGATCCCTGATAGGCCACACCTTTCTTGCATAATATTCCTGTCTGTTGCGGCTGTCCCACTCACATAGGAAGCAACAAAATTTAGTATACCCAGTCTGCATGCCCGTGAGAATTGCAATGACCTTTAGGTCTCCACAAATCCGCCATTGGTAGTCATTGTACTTTATTTTTGCCAAAAGTATAGCCATATTGTCATAAGTTTCTTTCATATGAACAGAGTAGGCGACTGGAAAATAAATTTCCATTATGCAATAACACGGCTTTTAGACTAGTCTTGGAAGAGTAGATGAAAAGTCGCCATTCGTTGACTATGTGCTCATGACCGAGGTGCACCATTAGACCTTTTACATCTTTGCAATAGCAAATGTCATCATCCATCTCAAAGTATTGAACAAGTTCTCTGTGTCTATGACGAAATCTAGATATCGGAGTATTGGGCGCTAAAAGATTCCATTCTTTGTGTCGCGAACCGAGTAATTCCGCTTGTCCTTTGGTGAGAGCGAGAACACGTATTAGATCTGAAAGTTCTGAATGGTTAATTAAGTGAACACCATCCTTCACCGGTACATAATCCGAGTCAGAATTAGTTTTTAAAGCAGGTAAACTATCACTTTCTGATGGTTCATTCGCGTCCAACGGATATTGTTCTGGTGGAACTGGGATCGGACACGTGATTGGATCATGAGGCACTGGTTTCGAAACCGATTCAATATTTGGATAAACCACAGACTTTCTAGTTTTAAAAGTGAAACCATAGATATTTGTCAAGCAGAAGTAACAATCAGTAGCGTGATTTGTCGGTTCACGCCATATTACTGGCACTCCAAAAGGCATCGACTTATGCTTCGGCGATTTTCGTAACCAACCTGCCAATGTATTTGCACAAGTCGAACAAACTGCATTTGGCTTCCAAGATTTATGTGCATCATCAACTTTCGGAGCGAAATAAAGTTCATATGCTTTCTTTAGCAATGGTGTAAAGTTTTTCTGGTGAACACGATCGGTAAAATATCCGCACACGTAACAGAACAGATCAGCCGAATTTCTACAAATTCTAGAAGCCATATTTCACTCAGAATTATTTCAAAATACAGTAACTATTTGAAATATAACGTAACATATGTCATGCATCGTTTAGCAGTATAAAAAGTAGAATTATTTTGCATTTTATTAATTTTTAAAACGTTATATAGTAAAATTGAAACGGAGCAAATAACGGTTTCCCAAAAATATATTTATTCACAAATATCTTAAGAACCCGACGTGATAGAGATAAACGGATTTCAAATTTGAAATCAGCGCAAGAAACTGACCTAAGAACACTTATTCTTATATAAGAAAGAAAAATGTTCTTTGTCAGTGTAATTGATCATATTTGCTTTGCGCTTCTCTGCTTTGCTAATTTTAAGACGCAGATAAAACCAAGACGGGCCTGTCAATTTTCGTACAATGACCGCGTATCATGTTTACATAGGAGAGCCCCGCGATAAGTTATCGACCTATTGGCATGCACTCAGCGGAAACGAATGACATAATCATTTCCTGTACTCCTTGTTACAAAGACATTACTTTAGATGAAAGTAACATGTTGTATGTGAGAAAACATTGCCAAGAAAGGATCGGATGTTTTCATTCCATATTTGGAAGAAAGGACCTTTGCATTAATGCACATAAATTTCCTAGTGGAAATATTTTGAATTACCCCACCAAAACACGTATGATTGAAACTATTTGTTAGAGCATATTGAGGACTTAGAGCCCAGGAAAACGCTTCCATTTTAACTCGAAAAACCTTAATCTAATGAAATTATAACACAAGTCAAAGTAGGAACTTATTGCTAAAGTAACAACACCCCATACCAAGTGTAAGAGGCTTCTACAATTGCTTATATTTCTCTGAGCCAGCAGTCTGTGAGCGTAAAGATTGGCATAAGTTGTACATGTTGAATTCTATATTCTTTCATTATTAACATGTTAACTAATACGTTTATATTGACATGTGAATATTAATATGTGAAAATTGCTAGTGGAAGTCCAAGTCATTTGAGGTTTGCAATCTCTGCATATACAATGATGATTTTATGAACCACCACTGAAAGGGCTGATGACCACTTTACTGCGAGTTTCTTATAAAGAACCAAAAGCAGAGGTGGTCCCAAGTTCCAGATAGAGCGGGAAGGAAATGATGAAAAAAATGATGTACAGACTTGTTATATTACGAGTATTAACATTTTCAACCAGTGTAAATGTAAAACATAATCACTCTAACTGTAATGAAAATTTACAACTTTTTTCAATCGATGCAAATGTAAACATATTCGAACTATATTGTTAATATTTTCTTACTTACTTAGTCGTTCCCCTTCTACCGTTAGGTGTAGAGGTTTGGAAGAGAGAGCGTCAGACTATCCTATCGGCTCTCTTCCTCCTGGCCTGGTTCCATTCTAGTCCTCGGTCCTTCAAAGATTGTCTAATGTTGTCCACCCAGTCTACTCTGGGTCGTTCTGGGGGTCTGAATTTCCTGGCTCTTTGTTTCCCATGCTTCTCGTGGTAGCCGATCTTAACCCATTCTGCAGACATGGCCAAACCATCTTCTTCTTCTTCTGCGTTCGTCCCGAAAAGGACGTTGGTTGCGTTGTGTTGCCGTTTACAGCAAAGCAGCGATATCTGCGACTTTCGGTCCGAGACATCCGACTTCGGCACGGCATTTTTTAGGACTGGGTTTGCCTTCCCACTTCGATCCCTACTCTCTCAGCCAGACTGCATTGATGCAGCCTGTTTCCAGGACCACCACTTGGAGGTGGAGTAGGGTCTTGGTCAGCTCTGGTTCGCTGACCCTGACGCAAACAGTCAGCTATGGATCGCTGACTGCATTCCTCACTTTTGACGCATCTTAGGTCCCGGCCAAACCATCTTAGTTGGGACTGTTCTACTTGGGTCTGCAGGGGGTGGGATTTTAGGCCTTGCCATATCATCTTGTTGCGGACCATGTCTCTTCTTGTTACTTCAACCACCTTCTCAGATACCTCATTTCTGAGGTTTGGATCTGGCTTTTGTGGGTTGTAGTCATTGCCCATGACTCACATCCATATGTCAAGACTGTTACATGGGAGCGGTATACAGCCATCTTCATTTTCTTATGAACCTCTCTCTTGCTGAGGAATCCTCGATTTATGGCCTGAAAAAGTCTCCCAGCTGCTGCTTTTCGAGTGGCCAACTCTTTGTTGATGCATCCCATTCGGTGTATAATAGCTCCGAGGTATTTAAAATGGTCGACCTGCCTCAAGGCCTGTTCTCCCAGCTTAATCTAATGTCTTCTCTTTCTTATCGTGATATCATCATGGATTTTGTTTTAGAGCTGCTTATGACCATCACTCTCTTCTCCACCTCTTTCTTCCAGACTTGCAGGTTGGATTGGAGATGTGTCTCTGATTTAGCAATCAGGGCAACATCATCAGCAAATGCCAGCTCTGAAATACATACCTGTCTCATCTTCTAGTACCCCACTGAATACTTTCTTGTTCTCTCCTTACACGCCTTGATGACATCGTCCATGAGGAGTATGAAAGGATAAGGTGACAGGATATCACCTTGCCCTACACCAGTGGTGGTCCTGAACTCTTCTGACTTATGGTTTGCTGTCCTCAAATAATGTCTGCAAGAATTGTAGAAGCTCTGTATGGCATGAATGAAAGGTGAATGAATGTTCTTCCTTGCCAAACAGTCCCAAAATTTGCTCCAGGGGACCCTGCCAAACGCCTTTTCCATATCTATGAAACGAAGATGAATCTCACTCTTATACTACAGGGTCTTTTCACTCAGCAGTCTGAGTGTGAAGATTAGATCTTGCGTTCTTCGGTATGCTCGGAATCCGCACTGGATATCATCCAATTTTGGCTCAGCTAGGCGTCGGAGTCTCTGCTCTAGGATTCTAGAGTAAATTTTACCAGAGACACCGAGAACGGATATGCCTCTTTTGTTTCCACATTGTCGATTGTCACCTTTATGAAAATTGGTGTTATGATGGCAATCTCCCAATCCTTTTGTTTGGTCTTGTTGCACAACGCTGCCTGTAAGACCCTTAAGAGTAATAGGTCGCCTGATGCTCCCATGTACTTAACCATTTCTGGTGTTATACCATCCTGCCCTGCTGCTTTGCCCATCTTGATTTTCTCTAGTGATGCCTTCAGTTCTTCCATCTTTATATCATCTTCACTACCATTGGTTTTCTCTTCTGTGCTTTACCTTGTTCACACATCCAGGAGTTCTGAGAAATATTCTTTCCATCTTTCCATTACTTCCTTCGGGGCAGTAAGCAATTTGCCTTGCTTGTCCTTTATAAATTTGAGAGGGCATTGTTTTTCCTTCCTCAGGTTCTTTGGGGTTATCATTAGCTTTTAGTTCCCCAAGGCGCACTGGTGTTGCGCACATATTTTTTGTGTGACGCACAGATTACGCATACAAATGAAAAATGTATTTATTTGTCTGATAAAAATATATTTATCTTTGAATTCACGATTTTCAGTCTAGAAGGACAGAACTCAGATTAGGCGATGTGTATTCATTTTGTGAGTTATATGTTCTTGTATCTGTGCTGAATATCGAATAGCGTAGAAATCTAAGTTTGCAGCGATCTATTCTTTGTTTGGTTAGAAATAGATTGTTCCTGCTTCAGAATATCTATGACCCGAATCTATGTGTAGTTCTTGTCTAGGTAGGACGAGTATGTCTTTAATCTTAATATCTTTGTATGTCTAAGTCGAACTATATCTTTGGTGTCGAACTTGGGGTCATAGGTTGTTCGGCGGAGGGGTCGCTAAGAAGAGAGGTGAGAAGGTTCCGCTCTGTTGGACCTAGATGAAGGCGGTCTGAAGATTTGTCTTGAGCTCTGTGGTTCGTTTTGGGGAAAGGAGATTGTTTATCTCTATGATTGAATTATCAGAGATTCTTCCCCAGTGTTGATTCTTGACGCCAAGGAATGGTGTGCGTTATTCACGTTATTCGCTGTTGTGTTTTTCCTGAGAAATAAGGTAAAACAGACATATTGAACCTTTCGTCATATTCAGCTAGGTCGACATGCTATCGTCTGCACAGGCGTTTGATTAGCGATGTTATTACGACATATTAGCTTGCAGTTATATATATATGTATATATATATATATATGTATATATATATATATATACATATATATATATATATATATATATATATATATATATATATATATATATATATATATTATGTCGCAACGTGATTGAACAGGATATGCAGAGTCTAATTTACATATATTTATGAAAGGAACAGAGCCTATGATCATGCTTCGTCATTATCTTTGTTGTGAGCGAAAGTCAAAGATGGAGCCATCTTTGGACCCCAAGTTTCAATCTTAGAAAATCATCGATCGAGAACAGGAATGTCCCTAATATCAGACGATGATATCGAGTTCTGCATACTATTATATGAAAACCCACTACTGGTGGTTTGACATTGTATTCATAAATTCATTTACTGAATTTTTGGCCTGAAAGACTTAGACGAGGTTCTTACAGGGAACCATGAGTAAACATGGGTTCTTAACTGACGCGATTTGTCAGTAAGGCCTGAGATTATACATATGTGCTGAAATACTGAGTGCTTGTCTACTGACATTACATTGAACTGTTATACAACATGAATGCCCAGGTGATAGTGCATTGCATTGATCAATGTTATGATGATTTATGCCAACATGTCTGATGTTTCTGGTTCCTGTGTCGTCGGAGTGTGTGTCCATTAAATGCAAGAAAACGTAAACAGTAGTTCGTCTTGCAGTTCATGCCACGAGTGAGTGAGATTGCCCTATTGTCAACTCTCAGAACATTTTCCAGCATTCGCGTACTGTTTGTATCCTCACTCCAAAACAATACACCACTGCTTAGGTCGAGTTGACCTGTGTTTGTCTTCATTGTGACAACACCCCTTCGAACACGATTGTAACCATACAACCAACACTGGTGACCGAAGGTTAGACTTTCTCAACACTGATATTTATCAACTGGTCATCTAGAGTTTATCAACTGGTGGGCCAGCTTTCTGGATTTGACCTAGCAGAGATTGAAAAGTCAGCTACTGCGACCAGATCGTTTCCATGACGCCTGATACGACACACCAGCAGTGAGAGACTACACTTTGTAAACAGTCTGTCACGTGACTTATCTAGGAATACTGTAACTAGGTCAGAGCTTGTTGACATTTTTTTTAAGACAACAGACTACCGTTGGACATTACACAGCATTACAAATCAAGTTGCAAGCATACATTTAACTTTTTTGTAACAAGTACAGTACAGGTGAAAGCAGAAGTCCTACTTTCATTGATGGACCTTCTTATGTTCTGCTATTGTGTTGAACTTTAATATTTAAGGCCAGAATTTGTAATTCAATAAAGTGGCAGTTTATTTATTTTGATTAGAATAACTGTGTCATTACTGTAAAACTGAGCCTTCTTTACAACACATCCTATTATACACATAATTTATATATTTATGTTCACATTACATGTATTTGTTTCTCGTTGTGTTTATGTAGTGGGCGGTTGGTGAGGTGACTAGTATAGGATATACCGAGTCATATTGGTCCTATATTAGTGTTCTATAGGGAGCAATTTTCTTGGTTGTAAATTTGCTGCAACATCTGTTGCAATATCTGTTAGCTGTGAAGATCTGTACCCATTGTTGGTTTTGTAATATTTTTTCTGTTCTTTAGTTTTGTTTTGGTTTGTTTGTATTTGTAGGTCTCATCTTTCCTGTAATTCAGTTTTATACACCCTTTATATTTATACACTGTGGCGTTATTTGTTTTGTTTATCCCTTTGCAGTTGTCATCACAGATTCTGTGATTATTTTTATTGTTTTTCCTATTTGATTTAGTTGATTTCTGCAAATGTTTGCATATTGTCTTTCTTATTTGTACTTTATGTATGTTATTGGTTGACATGTACTATAAAATATACTTGATCTGTATAGTGTACTTATGAGAAATAATCTACTGATGACTAATTGTTGTTACTAAAGGTACACAGTTGATTATACAAGACCTTATTTAAAGGCTTGTTTCCAACAGAGATTGGGATTGTGAGCTAATTAATCAAGTTCATTTAAAACTTGTGCCTGTTTACTTGGAAATAGATTACATTATTGTCTCAAGTGATTGCTATCAGTTTACTTGGAAATAGATTACATTATTGTTTCAAGTGATTGCTATCATTATTAGACATCATGTCCACATTGGAATACTTTATTGCACAAGGGAGATCCCTTGATAAGTATGGTAAGAAATTAGAGGAGTTTGCAACTGCTCAATTTGCCATGGTATTAAAGTCAGAAGAAAAGAAGCAAAAAGAGGAAAATAAATGGAAAGCAGAAGTTGAACAAAAGAAGATAGAAGCTGAGGCTGAGCAGAAAAGATTAGACAGAGAAGCTGAGGAGAGAAAAGCTGCTGCTGAGGAGAGAAAAGCTGATGCTGAGGAGAGAAAGCTTCAAATGGAAGAAAAGAAATTAGAAGCTGAAGAAAAGAGATTAGAAAGAGAGGCTGAACAAAAGAGATTAGAAAGAGAGGCTGATCAAAAAAGATTAGACAGAGAAGCTGAGGAGAGAAAAGCAATGAGAGAACATGAACATCAAAAAGAACTTTTAGTATTTGAGTTGCATGGGAAACAAAGAGCCAAGGATCCAGACCCCGAGGACGACCCAGAGTCCGCTGGGAGGACAACATTAGACAATCTTTGAAGGATCGAGGACTAGAATGGAACCAGGCCAGGAGGAAGACAGCCGATAGGATAGTCTGGCGCTCTCTCTTCCAAACCTCTACACCTCACGGTAGAAGGGGAACGACTAAGTAAGTAAGTAAGTATTTGAGTTAGAGAAATTGAAATTGACAAATATGAGTAATGTTAATCAGTCAAATGGTAATAGTGGTAAACCCTTTACTTAGAAGGTCAAGGTACCAGCGTTCAATCCTTCCAGTGATGACATAACATTCTGGCTGGACAGATTTGAACGCTCTTGTCGAGCTCATAATGTGGATAAATCACAGTATGCTAATCAGTTGTCAGAAAATTTGAAAGGTGATTCTCTGACTAGTTTAAGTTTGGTTGAAGAGGCTGACAAAGATAATTATGATGTTATTAGAGCAGCTTTATTGAAAAAATATCAATTAACAGAGGAAGGTTACCGTATTTTGTTTAAGAAAATGGTACCTGAATCAGGGGTAGAATTCTCAGAATTCATTGCAAGGACACGTCTTACATTTAATCGTTGGATTGAGTTGTCCAAAACAGAAAAGACATATGAAGCCTTTATGGACTTGCTGCTCAGGGACAAGATTATGTCAAGTGTTAATAAACCATTCCTTGAATTCCTACATAAGCGTAAACGCAAGACACTAAAAGAAATGCAAGAATATTGTGACCAATACGTCACTGCACACCCTGACGTAACTCTTAGCAACACTAAGATTAAAGAGAGTATGCCGGTTGCATCAGCAACACCATACAACCCTAATTACTCACACAAGTTTCAGGGACAACAAAACAGGTTTGGGAAAAAAGGTAACCATAATAGTTATCAAAACCAAGGAATCCAATCATTTCAGGGTTCTTCTGCGAAGAACTGGAGCCAAGCTGACAGCCCTCGATACAGAGGTGGTCATAATTATAGGAATTTCCGCAGAGGAAGTCATTATAGAAACTATCCAAGTCATCCATCATGGAGACAACAAGACCATAGTTATAGAGATACTCATTATAATGAATATGATAATAGTAACCATGAGAATTATGACTCAAACCCAAATAGGGGTTACTATAGAGGAAACAATAATGATTACAGAGGCAATAGTAATCGAGGTAGATCACAATACAAAAAACATAAATCACATTATCAGGCAAACTCTGCACAGCAAGAGTCACATGAAGCCTATAAACAGACTAAAGATAATAATGATGCTAATAATATGGCATGTTCCGCTTTTGATTTTGGGAGAGCATCTCAGTGTCCCCAATGCAAAACATTATTTGAACCAACTACGGTGTATACTTTAAGTTGTGGCCATCCTCTTCCCGCTCTTCCTGCGTCAGTCGCGCATGATGGAAGAGGTTCTCTTGTCTTACATAGAGGTTTAGTAAATGACAATCCAGTCTCAGTTCTTTTTTATTCTGGATGCACCACAATTGGTGTTAGGCAGTCGCTTGTAGATCCTTCTCGTGCCACTGGAAAAGTAGTCAAATGTGTAACATTTGGCGGCACCTTAGAGAAATACTCTACTGCTATCATTAGGATTGCTACTCCTTTCTTTACAGGAGATGTACACGCATGTCTTCTGTCGAATCCGATCGCTGATCTTATCATCGGTCGTATTCACGGAGTCAAAGAATGCACTCCGCAACAAATTTCCGTTTGGGAAAAACAAAATATGCAAACTGCTAATGCTGTAGTCACTAGAGCTCAGGGTCTTAATATGCCTCAAACTTCATCTACTGAAGATAATGAAGTGCATAACCAAGACGATACCTTGGTAATTTCTCGTGACTCATTTATTACACAGCAAGGAGATG
The DNA here is from genome assembly GCA_024509875.1 of Oreohelix idahoensis. Lineage (NCBI taxonomy): Eukaryota > Metazoa > Mollusca > Gastropoda > Stylommatophora > Oreohelicidae > Oreohelix > Oreohelix idahoensis. The sequence continues at coordinate 28,809 of JAMPIV010002937.1, forward strand.
ATCCGACTCTAAAGAAATTCTTCACTCTTGCAACAAAAGGTGATCCGAATAAAGATACAAAGCGTAAATCTTTGATTACAATGAAGAATGGCGTACTTGTACGTATGGTGCAAGACTCCGCTAAGTCAAGTCATTCTCAGATTCTTGTTCCCAAGAATTTGAGAGTTAAAATTTTGCAACACGCACACGACTCTCAGTGTGCTGGACATATGGGTTTTTTCCGTACAAAGTTAAGAGTTCTTGCGGCTTTCTTTTGGCCTTTTGTGAACAAATACATACGGATTTATTGTCAATCTTGTATAGTATGTCAAGAAGTCAAATCCAAAGGTTCACGCCATGCTGCACCTATTCAGGCTGCAGACATTCATATTTGACCATTTGAGAAAATGGCGATAGACATCATTGGTTTATTTAAGATCAAATCTGCTAGAGGACATCAATTTATCTTAACATGTGTGGACATGTGCACACGTTGGCCAGAGGCTATTCCTCTGAAGAGCATTACTACTGCTGACATTGCAGATGCTCTTTGGCTTACATTTTCTCGTCTGGGATTCCCCGGAGAAATATTATCAGACCATGGCACCCAACTAATATCGGATACCATGTCTCAAGTGATGTCGACTCTGCAGATAGAGAGATCTTTGAGTAGTATTGTTGCGTGATAAATTCTCGCAACATCGTTTTATTTCAATATCTGTTTTATAACGCAAGGGCAACAACTGCTTGGAATTTATAGTCACTTTTCTCGGTAAGCATTTGTCTTCTCGCGTTGGTATCGAATGCAGTTAAGTTTGAGCTGTGGTCGTTTTGCGCTGGACTGCGCATGACTTGTCTTGCTTCTTTGTCGATCGGTTTCCGCCCACGACTAGTGGAGTGAGCGATTTGGAATGGCGAAAGAGATGCCTCGTTGAAGAGGGGATCTCCGCTATTTTTTGTTCTGTCAGGGATGTGTAGTCCTCTTAATGGATATTTCGTTTATTCGAGATAATACCTCTAGTGTTTCCCACATGTCGGGAGGCGTGATATTTCTGTGTATTTCATGAAAGCAAGGTAAATTGACTCTTTCATTAACTCTATTGATTTTGGGTCGTGAGCGATTTCGATTCATAGCCTGTCTGCGAAAGTCGTCGTCACGAGATGTTTTCCTAGCTCACATGTCGCTGCATTGTACTGCATCGGTTGATGCAGGTACCAAGGACCATTACTTGCTACTTTGTTAAATGAACTAGGTTTGGAAAACCTTTATTATCTAGAGGATATTTTTGAGGACATTATTTATACTTCGGCAGACGTGTCTGTCTTGCTGAAGTCAAACTAAGGAGAGTGAACTGATCTCATACATCTGGTTATCTCCTGGCTGTTATAGAAAAGGATGGAGTTGTTCACCTGACTACATTTACAGCACTTTGAAATATAACATGCATCTGACACATCATTGTAATGCTGTCTACCGTTTATTGCTGTATTGAATGTTGCTGTGATAATGACTGTTTGATGTGCCTACACATTTGCGTAACCATTTTGTCACTGTGGCGTCCACAATAAATGATGAAGAAAAACGTCAACGGCTGTTTCAAGACTCATTGACTTTATACGTCGTGAGTTTACTGACGTCCTATGTGGATTGCCCTGTTATTGTTGCATGAACATTGTTTTGGCTGAACACATCTACACACTACACAAAACCAGACATGCGGATGCCATCCATCATCATATGGCATCACGCATCAAGTATCTATCATCCTATGTCCAATGGGATGGTCGAACGGCTAAATAGAACACTAAAAACTTACTAGGGAAGATAACTGAGGATCATCCTCAAGATTGGGACAGGGTTTTACCCGCGGCCCTCTTCGCTTACAGAGAGGTCCCCAATGAACATGCAGGATTTTCTCCCTTTGAACTTGTCTTTGGCGCGCGACCGCGCGGCCCTATGTCTTTGCTTCACGATCTTGTAACCGCTGATAATATTACCGATGACACAATATCCTCTTACGAATATGTCATCGCGCTGAGACAAAAGATTATCGAGGCATGCAAATTAGCAACTTCTTCTTCTGAATTTGCTAAGCAGAAAGCAAGACAATTTGCCAATAAGAAAAGAACCTTATGACAACTTTGTCCTGGTGACAAAGCATTTGTTTTGCTACCTTGTAGGGAAAACAGACTTCTTATTTCTTGGAAAGGTCCGTACGATATAATCTCGAAAATTTCCGATGTTGACTACATTGTCGATATTGATGGAAAGCGTAATCAATATGCTTACGGAATTCCATGAACGTCCGGATTATTTACAGCCTATTTTCCAGGCAACGGACGATTCACCAGTGCAACATGGTCATTACTCATCACTGTCCGTAATACAGGATGAGGAAACAAGTTTTTCGGATGTTAATCTTCCGCTTCCGATGTTTCCACTTCATTCTAGTGAATCATGGAAAAACGTTACTGTTTCTCCGGATTTGTCTCTAGGAGAACAGCGACAAGTTTCGGCTATGTTAAAAACATTTCAGGATGTCCAACTGACATTCCTGGACAAACTCATGTCATTCAACATGACATTATTCTAACTGACCATAATCCTATTAGGGTAAGACCTTATCCTATCCCTATACATTTTCAAGCACAGGTTGAGAAGGAGTTGGATGAGATGATAGATTTGAAAATAATTGAACCATCCACTTCAGCATATTCTTCGCCGATGGTTATTGTACGTAAAAAAGACAATAACATACGTCTTTGCGTTGACTATCGCAAATTGAATCAAGTTACGAAGTTTGATGCTGAACCTATGCCTTTACTAGAAGAGCTACTTACTAGGCTTTCTAAATCTCATTTTTTTCACTAAACTTGATTTGTCTAAAGGATATTGGCAAGTTCCTTTATCTGAACGCGCCAAACCTTTTACGGCTTTTTCTACACCTAGAACCTTTTTTCAATGGAATTTCATGCCTTTCGGCCTTATGAACGCCCCAGCTACATTTGTACGCATGATGCGTCGAATCCTATCTTATCGGTCAGATGTCATCGCGTACCTAGACGACATTTGTCTTTTCAGCGATACTTGGGAAGATCACTATTCATGGTTAGTTGAATTACTATCTACTCTACGCGAGTATAACCTGACAGCGAAACCCTCTAAAGCCTGCATTGGTTTTAGCGAAATTTCTTTCCTACGCCATCGAGTGGGTCATGGTTTCGTAAAGACAGAGGACCATAATATAACTAAGATACTTAACATCTCTATTCCTAAGACAAAAAAGCAAATACGAAGTCTCTTATGTCTTATTCAATTTTAAGGAAGATTCATTCCGAATCTATCCTCTGTCATGGCACCTCTTTCTACACTACTAAAAAAATGGTCGCCTAAAATGGTCCACTGGTCTCAGGAATGCCAATCCTCTTTGGATAAGATCAAAACGTTGTTTTCAACACCACCTATTTTAGTGTTACCTACTACAGATAAGACATTTGTTCTTCGTAGTGACGCTTCATCCACTGGGATTGGAGCGGCACTAATGCAAGAGTACTCTGGAACTCTGCATCCAGTAATGTATATCTCTAGAAAACTTAATGCTGCAGAAAGGAATTATTCGGTTTTAGACCGTGAACTATTTGCTATGGTTTGGTCAATTCTCAAACTACAAAGATTGCTTCTAGGCGCACATTTCATAGCAGAAACCGATCAGAAAGCTCTTACGGCTATACAGAGTAAGAATTTGAAGAGCTCAAGGTCTACTCGATATGCAATTGCTCTTCAGCCTTTTCATTTTTCGGTACGAGCTATACGTGGATCAGATAATGTGATGGCAGACATTTTGTCTAGATGCCCACATGATTCCACCTAACTGTTGAGTCTTGGACTTCTTAACACTTCCAACTCGACAACAGATTTTTCTTTTCTATAGCAAGATAAATACACATTGTAATTTGTAATATAGTGATTGTATCCCTACTATCACTACGTTCATTAATATACATATATATATATATATATATATATATATATGTATATATATATATATATATATATATATATATATATATATATATATATATATATATATATATATATATATATATATATATATATATATATATATTCACCGGTACTCGTTGATGATTTTTCTTTTTTGTAAATCATGTACTTATAATGCTTAAATATGAAATTGTTATATGCATTGTGTCATTGCAAGTATAATGGTATGCGTTGGTGACACCTCCCTGGAAACATTTATGCTTAAGAGACATGCTTTCTCTGAGAGGTTGAGATGTATTCTCACCAGTCGATCTATATTTCGACTTTGCCTTAATCTGGCTTATACATTCCAGATATTTCTCATCTGCGCAGTATTTGTGCTTTGGGAGCCTATTGTATGTTGCTCTCAGATGAAAAAAAATGATTTTAATTTTTTTCCATGGGTTTGTGGTAGTCTGTTGCGCACATATTTTTTTGTGTGACGCACAGATTACACATACAAATGAAAAATGTATTTATTTGTCTGATAAAAATATATTTATCTTTGAATTCACGATTTTCAGTCTAGAGGGACAGAACTCAGATTAGGCGATGTGTATTCATTTTGTGAGTTATCTGTTCTTGTATCTGTGCTGAATATCGAATAGCATAGAAATCTAAGTTTGCAGCGATCTATTCTTTGTTTGGTTAGAAATAGATTGTTCTTGCTTCAGAATATCTATGACCTGAATCTATGTGTAGTTCTTGTCTAGGTAGGACGAGTATGTCTTTTATCTTAATATCTTTGTATGTCTAAGTCGAACTATATCTTTGGTGTCGAACTTGGGGTTATAGGTTGCTCGGTGGAGGGTCGCTAAGAAGAGAGGTGAGAAGGTTCCGCCCTGTTGGACCTAGATGAAGGCGGTTATAAGATTTGTCTTGAGCTCTGTGGTTCCTTTTGGGGAAAGGAGATTGTTTATCTCTATGATTGAATTATCAGAGATTCTTCCCTAGTGTTGATTCTTGACGCCAAGGAATGGCGTGCGTTATTCGCGTTATTCGCTGTTGTGTTTTTCCTGAGAAATAAGGTAAAACAGACATATTGAACATTTCGTCATATTCAGCTAGGTCGACATGCTATCGTCTGCACAAGCGTTTGATTAGCGATGTTAGGACGACATATTTGCTTGCAGTTATATATATATATATATATATATATATATATATATATATATATATATATATATATATATATATATATATATATATATATATATACATTTAACGTCGCAACATGATTGAACAGGATATGCAGAGTCTAATTTACATATATTTATGAAAGGAACAGAGCCTATGATCATGCTTCGTCATTATCTTTGTTGTGAGCGAAAGTCAAAGATGGAGCCATCTTTGGACTCCAATTTTCAATCTTATAAAATCATCGATCGAGAACAGGAATGTCCTTAATATCAGACGATGATATCGAGATCTGCATACTATTATATGAAAACCCACTACTGGTGGTTTGAAATTGTATTCATAAATTCATTTACTGAATTTTCGGCCTGAAAGACTTAGACGAGGTTCTTACAGGGAACCATGAGTAAACATGGGTTCTTAACTGACGCGATTTGTCAGTACGGCCTTAGATTATACATATGTGCTGAAATGCTGAGTGCTTGTCTACTGACATTACATTGAACTGTTATACAACATGAATGCCCATGTGATAGTGCATTGCATTGATCAATGTTATGATGATTTATGCCAACCTGTCTGATGTTTCCTGTTCCTGTGTCGTCGAAGTGTGTGTCCATTAAATGATAGAAAACGTAAACAGTAGTTCGTCTTACACTTCATGCCACGAGTGAGTGAGATTGCCCTATTGTCAACTCTCAGAACATTTTCCAGCATTCGCGTACTGTTTGTATCCTCACTCCAAAACAATACACCACTGCTTAGGTCGAGTTGACCTGTGTTTGTCTTCACTGTGACAACACCCCTTCGAACACGATTGTAACCATACAACCAACACTGGTGACCGAAGGTTAGACTTTCTCAACACTGATCTTTATCAAGTGGAAACTAGAGTTTATCAACTGGTAAAGGGGTAAAGGATCCAGTTACACGCCCGTGGACGGTTATTAGAAATATGGTGTTAGCCACACTAGGGGCGATGAGGTCAGCATAACGCCGGCCGCCTTAACCTACCCAGATTGCCCTGGTACCCAATTCATGAGGTTGGGTCAACCTGGAGTCTAAAATATCCAACCTCAACAGATGATCGAAACATGGACCACCGAGCTAAGAAGCCAGTGCACTAACCACAGCGCTACCGCGAAGGAGCATAGGCTTTTCCTAAATTTGAGCCAGATCATCCTGTCCTATGCCTTCCGTGTAAGATAGTTTCATGTCTTCTGTATCTCCTTCATGTCTGTTTCCAGAAATTGGGAGATGTTGTGACATCACATTAAAAGTATATATATATATATATATATATATATATATATATATATATATATATATATATATATATATATATATATATATATATATATATATATATATATATATATATATATATATATATATATATATATATATATATATATATACACTTGTTTGTGTGTGAGTTTGTATGTGTAAGTGTCCGACTCAATAAATCAATACCCTTTAGCCATCCAAGGAGCATAGGCCATCAACAAACACATGCCAAGTCTTCCTGTCCTGTGCCATCCGCACAAGTTCTTTCCATGTTTTCCTCATCATTTTCACCTCTGTATCCAGCTCTCTTCTCCATGTGTTTTTAGGTCTACCTCTGCCTCTCTTTCCCCGTGGATTCCAGAACAATGACTGCCTTGTAATGCTATCATCGGGCACATAGACAAGCAACTGAGAGAAGCGTCTGATTGGCAGAGTAGTAAGGGCCCTAGTCTATCACAGCAAAGGTGTCGGGTTCGATTCACGTTATCGTCGCGTATCAGTCTACCCAGCTGTAAATGGGTACCTGTGCACTTGATTTAGGGAAGGAAAAGGCAGTGAGGAAGGGAATTGGTCACCACCACCTCTCCATGCTGGACATAGTAAAGTTAAATCTCTAACAATTTACTTCCCTTCGGCAGTATCTGCTAAGGTGACTACTTTATATATATGTGTGCGTGTGTGTGTCTGTGTGTCTGTGTAAATGCCATGGTACCTTGTAGTTACTAATTTCCGAGACCCGCTCGATACTGGGCCCCAGGGACTTAGTCACGATTTCGACGACGCCTACTGCACAGGGAATAAAATAAAGAAAGTAAAATAACGAATGTAGTATCATACAGACACAGTAATTACAAACAAGTTCGCATATTTTATTACCTTGCCACTTCTGAACTATTGATTTTCTTGTCTTCTTATTATTTTATCACTTTTCACTGATTTCCCCCACCACGAGCCCTACACCTCAAGAAAATAAGGGTGTCAGTGGCACTGTAATAGCTTTGATTTCAAATTTATTAAACTTTATTTGCAGAAAAACTCTTTGACAGGCAATGATTAATTTAGCTTATTCATTCTTATCAGCGTACTCTGCAACAGTTTATCAAAATAACTCTTATTCGGTTACTTGAAACTGGATTTCATTTGTTTTCTCGGGACTTCATTTGTCAGTCGGGGTTTGGACCTAAACATTCATGTCACACAGCTCTAACTAAGATGATTGACAACTGGCACTTAAATATTAATAACGATAACATATGTGGGGCAGTTTTTGTAGACTTTAAAAAAGCATTTGATATGACAGATCACGCTATTTTAATTAGAAAACTAGAAACATCAAAAGTAAACCTTCAACTAGTGACAATAATTAAATCATTCCTGTCAGACAGAAAACATGTAGTTTCTTACAATAAATCTTGCTCAAACCCAACCGTAATAAATACCGGCGTTCCTCGGGGCTCTATTCTTGGGCCTCTACTTTTTGCCATATACATTAATGACCTTCCACTACACGTCGAGCACGCATCCTGTGGCCTATTTGCTGATGATTGTCCTGTCTACACGAGTGATACAAGTTGCAACACACTCGAACTATCATTACAAAAAGATACAGACAATCTGATTAAGTGGAGCATCGGAAATCGCATGCTAATTAATATAATTAAAACAAAGTGCATGTTAATATCAACTAGACAAAAATTACAAAATTCAGAGAAAACAACACTTCAGATCTATATTGGTACCTTACCAATTGAAAACGTTAATGAACATAAAACTTTAAGAATAGTCGTTGACCAGCATCTAAATTGGAACTCACATGTTCATGCACTGACCAAGCAAACGGCACAGAAAGTTTACCAGTTAGCTAAAATCAAACATTTCCTAGATGATGATGCACGTAAATTGTTCTATATATCTCACATACAAACAAACCTTGACTATTGCTCCACAATCTGGAATGGTTGTTCTATGTCCAACACAAAAAGACTCAATTCACTACAAAAGCGTGCAGTGCGTCTAGTTTCTGACTACTGTCAAACACAGTGTGTAGATCTATATAAAGATCTCAAAATACTGCCTCTAAGAAAGCGCTTTCTGTTCAACAAAGCTAAATTTGTTCACAAAATCCTGTCACAGAATGCTCCAACATATCTGTGGCCAATGTTCAAATACAATGAAAGACGCAGTCAACGCCTTAACAAAATACAAGGGCCCAAGCCTAGGTTTGACTTATTCAAGAAAAGCTTAGCTTACTCTGCTGCTCATCTCTGGAACTATCTTCCATATTATCTGAAAGATAACAACCTCAGTCCCTATTCATACAATCGTAAACTTTTCGAATACTTTATGAGTTCTGATTATCTGCCCCCCTAATGTGATTATTTTCCCGAACAAATGATATAATATCGAATGTAGGTTTAATGATGATGTTAGTGCTTTTCAACATATTTTGTTTCATGATAATACTTAGTTTGTACTTTTCAACATATTTTATTTCATGTTTATAATTAGATACTGCGAATGTAAGTATGCTATTATTTTGCCTTTACAACGTTAATTCCTTGAATTGATGGGTAAAATGTATAAGAATAAATGAAATCAGTATAAAAGACGAGAAATGAAGGGCAGAATGTCAGTCGGGCTTGCGTGCCCAATTCTCAACCCTTTGAAAATAAAGTTCATTCGTTCGTTCGTTCTCCTTGGTAGCAAGTCACTGGTACGTACGGAGCTTATCAACAAACACAATAGAAGAAGGTTGTAAGCCAGGAGAAAGCCAATGTGGGCAGATCTCCCGGACCACATGTGACAACCTCAAAATAGTTTACTTGTTCCTTTGTTGTTTTAACCACCAAATTCGTCGGAGATACCTTTGTTGGTTAAAACAACAAAGGAACAAGTAAACTATTTTGAGGTTGTCACATGTGGTCCGGGAGAACTGCCCACATTGGCTTTCTCCTGGCTTACAGTCTTCTTCTATTGTGTCTGTTGATAAGCTCCGTACGTACCAGTGACTCGCTACCAAGGAGAAAACAAATGAAGTCCAGTTTCAAGTAACCGAAACAGAGTTATTTTGATAAACTGTTGCAGAGTACGCTAATAAGAATGAGTAAGCTAAATTAATCATTGCGTGTCAAAGATTTTTTCGGCAAATAAATTTTAACAAATTTGAAATCAAAGCTATTACAGTGCCGAAAGAAAGATTCGTGAACAATGATTTCAAAATTAAAACACCGTTTTGTTTGATATTTTATTTTAATTTGTGACGGTCAGCATAAGTGTTGGCGAACCATATATAGTGTCACGGGATTGGTAAATGATTTATTGTTATCTAAGTCTGTCCTTGAACTGGACACAAATTTTATTTACTTATTATTGTTAATTTTTGGGGTGTAGGGAGCCCTAATCTAGTCTTACTCATATGTGCACTGCTTTCGTGTGTCTCCTGATTAAGGTAGGTGATCTCGTTTGTTGAAGGTCTTCCTACCAGTAGCCAAGACTTTGCATAAGAAAATGGGTTGACTTCCTTAAACTTGGCTCCAAAACGTTTAATAAACGTATACTGAAGCACATTTAAAACGCACCACTATTATATATCATGATGCCGAGAAGCTGGAAAAAAAGTGTGGGAATGGATTTTCCCCGTGTTTGTCATGAGGTAGAGTGCGAATGGCTGCTGGAATGGAAGGTGCATGAATCAACCCACGGGTTTGTGTACAGACTACATGAAAACAATGAAAGTTACAGGTACAACACGATTCCCAACAGCTATGACCCTGAAAATGTGTACGCCTTGTGGCAGTATACTAGGTATAAAAAAGCCGTTGAGACAAAACACCCAGTACATGTGCTTGAAATGCCACGACTATCTGAAAACGACCACCAACGAGCCATTGGTATGTTGGTGTTGCGCACAGATTCTTTTGTGTGGTAGTCTGTGACGCACAGATTCTTTTGGTAGGCATACAAATGTAAAGTAATATCTATTTGTCTGATGAAAAGTATTTATTTGAGAATCAAAATACTTTCTTGATAATTTAAGGGACAGAACGCTGATTGGTCGATGTTATATTCGGTTATATGGGTTATCTTTTCTTGTGTCTCAACCTGGCGTATGAATACGAGATTTACGTCAGTTTGCTTCTGGTATGGCCGGAAACAGATTGGTCTTGCTTAGAATGTTTATGGCCCGAGTTTATATTTATTCCTTGACTATTTAAGGTGATTCGGTCTTATATCTTTGTATCTTTGTAATGTCTATGTCGGCCTATTTTTTGAGCTGAACTCTGGGGTCAAAAGCATTTCTGCGCATGCGTCGATTTAGTGTCGATGAGAGGCTTCCGTGATGGCGAACTGTGTTTTTGCTCGGACGAAGATGGCGTGTGCTATTTGCTAGTGTTTTTCTGGACTTAAGGTAAAGCAGAAACATTTACTGAACTTGCCTTAGGTCTAACTATATGCAGACGTTATACTGTCTGCCGATGTATTTGCTTGATTGTGCTTAGACGACTCTTCTACTAGCAGCACTATGCATTGGACATATGCAACATTTATTATGGGATATGGAAAACCCAATATATTATTTGAGTAATGAATGGAGCCTTCACTTACGTTTAAGACATCTTCAGAGTGAGCGACACTCACTGGAACTAGCGCCATTTTGGATCCCACTTTCGGTCTATTCGGATTATCGATCAGAGAACAGGAATGCCTTATTACCTGATGGCGATACCAAGACCTATATGATATTGAAGTCCACTCCTTGTCTATTTAAGATTGTCGTCATGAGAGTCGGCTGAATTTACGGCTTGAAAAACTTAGCTAGAAGAAGGTTCTGTCAGTGAACCATTGTTGATGATTGTCGTGAGAAATTCTAATCCACATATATAAATTAAAAAGTAAATGTAAAGCCTAACAAATAAATTCTATAAAAGGAAGAAGAATGGTAAAGAACAGTGCTGTCACAATGACAGTACTCGAAATCCCCTTTGTTTTATGCTTCGTCTGCAAATTGTAACGTTTCCACGTTAAATATAAGCCACTGCATAATACAAGCGTTTCCACAACACATTAAAACGGGTATTGCATTTCTAAGAAAAAAACATTGAGAGGCACACTGCGTATGACCTAAATTAATTACACTACGAATGGACAGATGGATGTAGGATGGAAAGAAGGGAGGGCTGAAAATCAGGAACGCATGCAACACTAAACACGCGTCTCGCTATTAATGCCACCCCCAACAAGCGTAACGCGATATACAATTACTACTATCACGCGTGTAAGGCCACATGCACTAACTTTTTTTCAGACGGACAGTGATAAAAACACTACCCTTCCCAGAGTTAGGTTTTAAAAAACCTGGAAAACGCTTATTAGGAAAGATGACATTAGATGGATTTACGTTTGAAAACATGACAGTACCCAGACACCACATGGGGATTGAAGTGAACAGGAGGTGGTAGAAAATGCACATTTTGAACGCAGCCACCTAGCTCCCTTAGATTGAGATATTTGGATTCCGTAGGGCTTGCTGACACAGAATATGTTAAGTGTTACGCAAATAGTCCAGGAATTAATAAATTATAGGCAAAAGAAAATAATGAGGGTGTCAGACAACCTAAAAACTCGGATCGCTCAGTGGCAGAATTTTAAACCACCATTGTACGGAAATGGGCCACAAGTTACATTTGAATTGATTGGATGGAATGATATGTAAGGCTAAACACGATTAGTCGGACTATAAATGCTATCTTTTGTTGTCAAGGGAGACGGAAGTAAGAGTACTTTTTTTCAAACGATGGGGTAGAAATGGCCTGATTGGTTAGGTCTGTTAATATAGTTAATTGATAGCGTTAGTTCGAGACCACTAGTTCAAATAAGCTTGATAAAGCAACAGTGCGTTGAAGCCAGCTCATATTTTTGCTAAATAAAAGCCTGGAACATAAGCAGATGGGAATTTGTGCCAGTATTTGTGCCAGAATTCATTGCTAGTCAACGTATCTGTGTTTATTTCCATGAATTGTGGTAGGCTGAAATATTTGATCTCTTTTTAATGAAAATTGAATGTACATTGATAATTTATGTCTGTATATATGTGCAGTTCAGTAGCGAACATGAGACAAGGCCTAGAGGCGTAGTAACCATTAGGGAGGTTAATACTGGAGTAAGCTGCTTCAGAAGAAGATAGCAGTTAAACTAAAGCTCTGAACTCTGTGTTTGTGATGTATTGTGCTCAGTCTAGCCAGATAGTATAAATTGGTTCTGAAGTAGGAGGTACATCCTTCTTGTTTCAGGGACTGTGGTCCTAGTTATTGAAGCCGCACCTGGTCTGAGCGTTTGCTGAATCCAGAGGCTGACAGCATACTCTTGGGTCCCTATAGTAACCAGTGAGGTGTCTTCAGAAACAGTGAATAGTCGAGCAGAGGAGTCCTTGCCTGCCGCCATCACGAAAGTTAAGCCCACTGTGGCCAAAAGAGCTCAACACTATGTACCCCTCGTAAATGACACTAACTTAATTAAAGAGGGGCAATTAATTGTTTTAATGTTCGGAACTGAGACCATCTCCAATACTAGTTCCAAACATACACAAGCACATGCAGTCATGATGTCTAATAAGAATCTATCTTGAAGAACAAAACCAGTATTACCTCATATTACCACATCACAACTCACACACATAGAATACTAATATTGTATGTCAATGCAAAGACCACATTTATATCTGTGTACATAATATTTGAAATTACATCTTATTATATTGCCTGGTTCACTGTGTAGTTGAATCAGGATCACTATTGTAGAGAAAATCAATACATCTGTATATATCTGAAATTTATCATTGAATCTTTTAAGATAGTCTTCTAGAGTGTTGACTGTTTGTGAGTGTCACAGTATTGTCAAGTATGGTGGAATAATTAAATTGTTTATCTGTTTGTTGTTGTGGTGACTTACACTTCATCATTTGCATAACCCTAGACATATAACGTTGCCAACACAATATTCCAGAATAATTCTGACTGAGATATAAATATGTGGCAGTAAGTAAGGTTATCTGTAAAACACTACACATATTAGATACAGATACCTTCACAGCTGATCTCAGTCAGTACACTAAGTCCCTATAAATATTTATATCATCCCACTTTACCACATATATTGGGGGCCAAGCCGGGATATTGAATCCTTTACTAGTATAAATATTGGGGGTAATTCACTTCAGGGAATATAAAAAGTTAAAAGGTATCCTTGGGTGGAATTAAATAAGGTTGAGCTCTTGGTGCCTGTTTTGTCCATTGGATATATAATTACAGATTATATTGTTTAGTTAGATATTTTATTTAATTACCTGATATAAAATGGCGGACCTGGCCAAATTTCGATCTGCGGCTGTACAGACTGCAAAAGAGTTGGGATTAGATGGGCAAGTTATGATTACCTATGTCACTACTGAATGTGACAAATTTATTGAACGGGAAGAAAGAAGATTAGAAAAAGAGGCCGAAAGAAGGTTAGAGGCTGAAAAAGAAATTAAGAGGTTGCAGATTGAGGCTGACAAAGAGGCTAAAGCATTGGAGGCTGATAGGGAGATTAAGAGGCTCCAAGTAGAAGAACAAAAGGCAGAAAGGGAAGAGAAGAGATTAGCTGCAGAAAGGGAAGAGAAGAGATTAGCTGCAGAAAGGGAAGCAGAAAAGGAGGAGAAGAGATTACAAAGGGAACATGAGCTCCGACTAAGGGAGTTTGAGTTTCAGGGCCATGCTCCTGAAAATGGTGCCAGTCCCTTTGCCTCTGATGCTACTGCTACTCAGGGAGCCTCAACCTCAGCTATGAACTTTCATTTAGATCATTTTGTTGAGAAAGACGATGATATTGAGAGCTATATAAATAGATACGAATTATTAGCTACCACATATGGGTTAGAGAGAGAAAGGTGGAGCTTAAAGTTATCTCAAGGACTTCGGGGGGCAGCTTATGAAGTTTTTGCCAAAATGCACAGAGATGATCAGGAAAATTATGACATGCTAAAGCAGGCTCTTTTGTTAAGATATGAAGAGAATGCAGAATTTTACAGAAAAAAATTTAGGAATGCTAAACTACTGTCAGGTGAAACCTATCACCAGTTCTCTGCACGGATAGAGACATACTTGGAGAAATGGACTTCTCTGGGGAAAACCCAAGATCTTAAGGAAATGGTCCTTATAGAACAATTAAGAGAGTCCATGGCTCCAGACCTGAGAAAGTTTCTCATGGAACAAGGTGCAGAGAGACTGGGTGAGTTGCTAACTGTTGCAGAAAGGTATCAGGCGGCTCAAGCAGAAGTAACAGGTAATAAAAAGAAACAGGTGGATAATTTTAGGGCACCACAGAACTTTAATAAATTTGATCCTAGGGATCAAAACAAAGGTAAGCACCAGTTTGATAGGCCACGGTATGACAATAAAAATAAAAACCCACAATTCGATGAAAGGAAATATGATGAAAGAAAATCTTTCAACCAAGGAAAAAGGTGGTGTAAGAATTGTCAGATGGACAATCATGACACTGACCGTTGCAGAAGGAAACCTGTGTATATGGCCACCCTTCAGGTCAGGTCGACCTCAAGACAGGAGGAGGATATTATGTTAGATACCACTCCAGAAGAGATGAGGAAGGCACAGGCTGGGGATAAGACCCTCAAGCCTTGTTTCAGGAAATTGTCAACTTGTCATACAACTCCAGGCAAGGGAGATTTTTACATGAAAAACAAGTTGATGTATAGGAAGACTGGAGCTAGATCCAAAGGTCAGGGACAGCTGGTACTTCCTAAAAGATATAGGACAGAATTAATAAGGAGCCTACATGTGAAACCAGATGGGGACCATGAGAAAATTGGTACCATCATCCAAAAGGTGGCTCACAATTATTATTGGCCCAAGGCAAGATGGGACATTGAAAATTTTGTAGAAAGGTGTAGCATAGCACATGAGGGAACACCCACAAGTGGGAACATGGATCAGGACCTGGACACGCCAAGGGGTAAAACTAGGCCTGAAAATACGAAGAAAAATAAATTTGATAAAGTGGACCAAATGAAATGGGAAGCCCCTTTTCACGGACAAGCTTCACTTAACTGTTTTACAATGGCCACTATGCGGAGAGTGCAAAAAGATGTCTTACCCCAGGATAAGCCGAAAATCCCTCAATCTGACTTAAACAAACTGGAGGAAGAGGATGTAGAGAGGAAATCTCTCATCAAGAATTTTAAGTGGGGAGAAAGCCCCAAGAGGAAAATTGGTAGCGGTCGTTTTGTGCATGATAATTCTTGGAAGAAAAATCATCACTATAGCGCTTCTAGTGGAAGAGACCATACCGGTGCATGGACAAATAGGTCCACAAAACAATAAAAGGTCCACTTGAAGCACTGTTAAAAACGTGGATGGAAGAAAAAGCAGAGGAAAATATTACATCCTCATACCAATATGTAAATGAGCTGACCACTCGTTTAAAAACTGGCTGGAAACTTGCCAATGAAAATTTGAAACAAGCCAGGAAGAAACATGCTGCTTATTATAACAGGAAGGCAAAAGACAGAGATTTGGCTGTGGGAGAGAAGGTACTGCTTCTTTTACCCGGAAATCAGAATAAGTTACAAATTGGATGGCAAGGTCCATATACAGTTCTAGAGAAGGTGTCTAGAACCAATTATAAGATAGATAAGAAGGGGAAAGAAAAAATATATCATGTGAATCTCCTGAAGAAATATTTGGAAAGAGAACATCAGGAAGAGACACACTTGCTAACCTTGTCCATTGAAATGGAGATGAAGAAGGAACCACTTTCATCATTTGAATATCCATTACACCCCTGTGAGACAGCGGCACAGGTGAAAATCAGTACGCATTTAACGAAAAATCAGAAGGAGAGAGTGCAACAGGTTCTAGATAATCATACAGAGGTGTTAACAGATCGACCGGGGCATACAAACTTATTGGAATATGATATGAAACTGATAGACCCCACACCTGTCTGTATGAAGCCTTATTCGATTCCTTTTGCTAAGGAGAAAGCTTTGAAGGAAGAGATAGACTATTTGTTAAAGGAAGGAATTATTTCACACAGTGAATCTTCGTATAGTTCCAGTGTTGTACTTTTAAGGAAACCCTCTGGAGAACATAGACTCTGTATAGATTACAGGAGACTGAATGCTATTACAGAAGGACAGGTGGATCCATTGCCGGATACAAATCAGTTGTTTGCCAGGCTAAATAAAGCTGAGTATTTCTCAAAAGTGGATTTGAGTAAAGGATACTATCAGATTCCAGTAAAACCTGAGATCAGACAAAATTGTTGGATGTAAACATTTCGGAGGAACGTAATGAATCCCTGAGTTGCCTCTTTGATTGAGGATATTCCGAATGTTTCATACAGGCTAATAAGAAGATTATTTGATCCCCTACGAAAACTCTGCTATCACCAGGTATATGTTATCTCCTCATAACGTACATTTTGAGGAAAATCTAATGTTCTCTGGACACGTCATTGCGCAGACTCAGAGAAGAGAAATGGTAAATACGGGTTGCGAAGCAGCATTAAGACAAGCAGTCACACTTGCGGCTGTTCAGCAACATAACCGAAATATATTATTGGTTGTAGAGGTCTGAGACAGATTTAATGAGTAGTGCCTACTCTGAATGGACCCAACTACATAAAACCATGATAGCACAACAGCAGAGTAAAGTCAAGTTGACTTACATTTCTCTATGTGTATATAGAATTATAGACTGACATATAACGTCTGTTTTAAGAGGGGAGGATTTGTCGTGAGAAATTCTAATCCACATATATAAATTAAAAAGTAAATGTAAAGCCTAACAAATAAATTCTATAAAAGGAAGAAGAATGGTAAAGAACAGTGCTGTCACAATGACAGTACTCGAAATCCCCTTTGTTTTATGCTTCGTCTGCAAATTGTAACGTTTCCACGTTAAATATAAGCCACTGCATAATACAAGCGTTTCCACAACACATTAAAACGGGTATTGCATTTCTAAGAAAAAACATTGAGAGGCACACTGCGTATGACCTAAATTAATTACACTACGAATGGACAGATGGATGTAGGATGGAAAGAAGGGAGGGCTGAAAATCAGGAACGCATGCAACACTAAACACGCGTCTCGCTATTAATGCCACCCCCAACAAGCGTAACGCGATATACAATTACTACTATCACGCGTGTAAGGCCACATGCACTAACTTTTTTTTCAGACGGACAGTGATAAAAACACTACCCTTCCCAGAGTTAGGTTTTAAAAAACCTGGAAAACGCTTATTAGGAAAGATGACATTAGATGGATTTACGTTTGAAAACATGACAGTACCCAGACACCACATGGGGATTGAAGTGAACAGGAGGTGGTAGAAAATGCACATTTTGAACGCAGCCACCTAGCTCCCTTAGATTGAGATATTTGGATTCCGTAGGGCTTGCTGACACAGAATATGTTAAGTGTTACGCAAATAGTCCAGGAATTAATAAATTATAGGCAAAAGAAAATAATGAGGGTGTCAGACAACCTAAAAACTCGGATCGCTCAGTGGCAGAATTTTAAACCACCATTGTACGGAAATGGGCCACAAGTTACATTTGAATTGATTGGATGGAATGATATGTAAGGCTAAACACGATTAGTCGGACTATAAATGCTATCTTTTGTTGTCAAGGGAGACGGAAGTAAGAGTACTTTTTTTCAAACGATGGGGTAGAAATGGCCTGATTGGTTAGGTCTGTTAATATAGTTAATTGATAGCGTTAGTTCGAGACCACTAGTTCAAATAAGCTTGATAAAGCAACAGTGCGTTGAAGCCAGCTCATATTTTTGCTAAATAAAAGCCTGGAACATAAGCAGATGGGAATTTGTGCCAGTATTTGTGCCAGAAATCATTGCTAGTCAACGTATCTGTGTTTATTTCCATGAATTGTGGTAGGCTGAAATATTTGATCTCTTTTTAATGAAAATTGAATGTACATTGATAATTTATGTCTGTATATATGTGCAGTTCAGTAGCGAACATGAGACAAGGCCTATATCTATATATATATATTGCTCCAACCTGAACAGAAGGTGTCGGAGAAAAGTCAAACTACATGGAATTACCACATAGTACACTGACACCTACCTTATGACATGGAAGGAATTATAGCTGAAAGTGCAGAGGCGTAGTAACCGTTAGGGAGGTTAATACTGGAGTAAGCTGCTTCAGAAGAAGATAGCAGTTAAACTAAAGCTCTGAACTCTGTGTTTGTGATGTATTGTGCTCAGTCTAGCCAGATAGTATAAATTGGTTCTGAAGTAGGAGGTACATCCTTCTTGTTTCAGGGACTGTGGTCCTAGTTATTGAAGCCGCACCTGGTCTGAGCGTTTGCTGAATCCAGAGGCTGACAGCATACTCTTGGGTCCCTATAGTAACCAGTGAGGTGTCTTCAGAAACAGTGAATAGTCGAGCAGAGGAGTCCTTGCCTGCCGCCATCACGAAAGTTAAGCCCACTGTGGCCAAAAGAGCTCAACACTATGTACCCCTCGTAAATGACACTAACTTAATTAAAGAGGGGCAATTAATTGTTTTAATGTTCGGAACTGAGACCATCTCCAATACTAGTTCCAAACATACACAAGCACATGCAGTCATGATGTCTAATAAGAATCTATCTTGAAGAACAAAACCAGTATTACCTCATATTACCACATCACAACTCACACACATAGAATACTAATATTGTATGTCAATGCAAAGACCACATTTATATCTGTGTACATAATATTTGAAATTACATGTTATTATATTGCCTGGTTCACTGTGTAGTTGAATCAGGATCACTATTGTAGAGAAAATCAATACATCTGTATATATCTGAAATTTATCATTGAATCTTTTAAGATAGTCTTCGAGAGTGTTGACTGTTTGTGAGTGTCACAGTATTGTCAAGTATGGTGGAATAATTAAATTGTTTATCTGTTTGTTGTTGTGGTGACTTACACTTCATCATTTGCATAACCCTAGACATATAACGTTGCCAACACAATATTCCAGAATAATTCTGACTGAGATATAAATATGTGGCAGTAAGTAAGGTTATCTGTAAAACACTACACATATTAGATACAGATACCTTCACAGCTGATCTCAGTCAGTACACTAAGTCCCTATAAATATTTATATCATCCCACTTTACCACAATGATTATGTATTCACATTAACTGATGCGATTAATCAGTTAAGGCAAGAGATGATAGACAACCAGAATATTGAGTGCTTGCCTACTATCGTTCTATTGTATTTACATGCTACATGAATGTCCATTTGATGTTGTCACCCATTTTTCAAGTATACGATGATTTTTGTGCCAACCTGTTCAAGTACCTGTAAACTGTGTTGTCGGAGTGTGCGTCCCATTAAATTATAAAAAGAAAACGTCCACAGTAGTCTATGTCATTGACTTCCAGCTACGAGTGAGTGAGTGTCCAGTCTACTTGTCAACTCCACAGAACATTCCATCCATTCGCGTACCTTGCACTCTCACTCCAAATAAACATTGCCCTTTGCTAGCGCCTCAACACTTGGCGAGCAAGGTGGCCTAGATACACAACACTGCGTCGGTCGAGTTGACCATTTCCATCATTCGTCCAGTCTTCATCATTACGAGTATAACTATGCAACACACCATCATCATTCCAACACCGACGGGGTTTGCTACAGTTGGAGACCGGAATGAGCTCGCGGGCCATTGCCAGAAGGATGAATTGCCACCACAGCACTATTGTACGTCTCAATGAACGTTACGGAACCACTGGCAGTGCCCGGGATAGACTTCGGAGTGGCCAACCATGAGTTACTACCCCTGCGCAAGATCGTCATATTGTGCTGAGTCACCTAAGGAATCGTTCTCTCCCGGCAAGTCAAACAGCAAGAACAATATTGGGTAGACGTGGGCAAGTCTCTCGAATGACAGTCATACGACGACTCATAGATACAGGCCTTACAGCAAGACGACCTTATGTTGGGCCAAACTTAAATCACAGACATCGTCAGCAGCGCCTGCAACGGGCAGAGCAACATGTCAGATGGACTAGACTGCAGTGGAATGCTGTCCTATTCACAGACGAGAGCAGATTCAACATAACCTTTGCTGATGGACGTATGCGGATTTGGCGACGGTGTGGAGAGCACTTTGCAGATTGCTGTGATCGTCAGCACAACCGATTTGGAGGTGGCAGTATTCACATTTGGGGAGGATTCAGTTTTCACCATCGCTTGCCTCTTCACGTCTTCCGTGGAAATGTTAATGCTGTGACATATCGAGATGAGGTTCTGGATGCATTGGTTGCTCCTGCGTTCACAAATTATCCATACTTGTAGCTTCTCCAGCAGGATAACGCACGTGCGCACACCGCATGCATTACGCAGCAATATCTACAGCAGCAGAACATTGTGACGATTGATTGGCCTGCCCTATCACCAGACATGTCCCCTATAGAACATCTGTGGGACAAGCGTGGACGCAGAGTCTACAGGCAAGGTTCTCTAGCTAATCTGCAATAGCTCGAAGCTGCTCATACACGTGAATGGGACTTGATTCCCCGGAATTTCCTTCAGAGACTTGTGCGTTCCATGCGGAGCCGCTGCCAAGCTTGTTTGCAAGCACACGGTGGACATACCAGATACTGAGGATAGTGTGAATGAATTTTTTTGTTGGTTGCATTTTTGGTTTTCTCTCTTGCCTGCACAGAATGCAATGAATTTCATAACAATCAAATGTACTCGTACAAATTAATGACCAGCATGGATTCATAGGAAAATGAATAAAGATTCCAAATACGTAAACTTGTAAACACTTATATTTACATTTCACACTCTGTTCTTGGATTATACAGGTGGTGCGTTTTTAATGTGCTTCAGTATATAAGTCCGCTCTCACTCGTTCACAAGTAGTGCATTTCTTCTGTCAAAGACATGCCGAATATTGACTTTCAATCCAGCATTTTGGATGTAATTCAGTCTGTTTTTCTTATGTCGTCATTGTTTTATCATGTTTTATTTCGCATTTTTGTTCTCTCTCTCCATCTCTCTTTTTCTCTATCTTTCCCTATATCTCTATCTCTCTAAATTTCTCTCTCCAGCTCTGTCTCTCTATGTCTCTATCTTTTTCACTCTCATTATCTCTAAACTGTCTCTCCACCTTGCTCTATCACTCTATTTCTTTATTTCTCTTCACCTCTCTTTATCTCTCTACATCTCTCTCTCTCTCTCTCTCTCTCTCTCTCTATATATATATATATATATATATATATATATATATATATATATATATATATCCTTGTCGCTCTATCTCTTTCTATTTTTCTTTTTTATCTCTCTCTTTCTCTATCTCTCTCTCTGCTTGTTTTGAATATTTATTGTTTATTTCCTGTTACTTTTTTACTCGTGATACATGTATTCTTTTTTTTTCTTCTCCACTTTTAGTACCTTTATATCATAGCCTGTATTTCTTACTTTTATCTCCTGTTTTTTACCGAAAAATAAAAACGTCCAGTCTTGTGTCTATAGCGTCCAACTGTAAAATTGACTCTTGTTATTTTGTTTAAACTATTAATACCTAATATGTAATGTCGTGTACATTAACTGTTAATTTTAATCTATGATTACAGAAGTCATTGCAATTGCACAAAACCCACAAAAGCCAGCTCCAGACCTCAGAAAGGAGGTATCTGAGGAAGGTGGTTGAAGTAACACGAAGAGACATGTTCCGCAACCAGACGATACGTCAAGCCCTAAAAACCCAACCCCTGCAGACCCAAGTAGAACAGTCCTAACTAACATGGTTTGGCCATGTCTGCAGAATGGGAGAAGATCGGCTACCCCGCCAAACATGGGAAACTAAGAGCCATGGATTCAGACCACCAGGAATTCCCAGAGTCCGCTGGGAGGACAACATTAGACAATCTTTGAAGGACCAAGGACTAGAATGGAACCAGGCGAGGTGGAAGATAGTCAATAGGATAGCATGTCGCTCTCTCTCCCAAACCCCTACACATCACGACAGAAGAGGAACGACTAAGTAAGTAAGTAATATTGCAGTAGTGTCGAACTATCATGTTAGGACACGCCTTCAATAATTCAGTGGCCAACTCCAGTTTGTCAGCCAAAGGGAACTGTATTAACATGAATCTGCCCCGTGTTAGGGCACGTGATCTCGTTTGATGAAGGCAACTGTATTAACATGAATCTGCCCCGTGTAGTTCCCGGAGTGTCTATGAAGGTACACAGAAAGAATAGGACTACTGCACGCTCAAGCGTGTCGTACAAGGCAACTAACATGAGGTTGGGCACGAGGCTGGCTACGTCATCTTGTAAAACAAATAGCCACACAGACCACTGCTGCAAGAATATGTTAATGTTTGTGTTACCAATATGATGCAAGCATATGTTCAACTGATGCAGTAAGGCTGATATATATATATATATATATATATATATATATATATATATATATATATATATATATATATATATATATATATATATATATATATATATATATATATATATACATACTGCTATGGTGGTCGTGGCTGGTGATGTATCGTTCTGTAATATGACTAATCGCGAATGTGTGACATGGTAGTTCGTCAAGGTGGACATCTATGTATCAGTGCAGACTGGTATCACCACACGTAACGTACAAGAGTGTGTGTGGCATTCATCACCTTGAAGTATGTAGATGTGAAGTTGATGGAAGCATATGTTGTACTTGTTACAAATATGGAGTCAAAATATAGGTGAACAGCTGTGTACGTTTTGATCATTTATTATGGTCACAGCAACAAGACAAAGACAACTCCATGTAAGCATGACACAGGAGCATGGCGGATATGAAAACAGTTCACAACAATGGCATGTACATAAGTTCCAATAATTATATGATTATCAAAGTGTTGCAGACTCCAATATATCTCTCAGTCCACAACTAGCAGAAAAACCCCGTATTACACAACGGGTAAATACTGTATAAACATCCAACAGTTTCTTTCTGACTCATCAAAGTCATTCTTCTTAAGTCGACTTCCCAAACATGGCGGGCGACGAAATTAGCATAGTTCATCCCTCTAATCGGACGTATCGAAGATAGGCTGTCCGAAGAGAAAGATTGTAAACCAACAAGTAAGTGTTTTAAAAATTATGTTTACCGTGTATGTTGATTAATGTAAGCATTATTTTTTTTAAATTATTATCTTTAGTATAAATATGTAATGAATGTTTCTTATTGCTAAGATGTTTATCCTTCGCATTATCAATTTAATATTTTTTTTAAAATCAGTATCCTTAGCTTTATTACTTGCATTCGACGGTGACCAATATTGGTGTGACTCAGGGCCGTAGATAGGACTTTATTAAAGGGGGGCGGGCGGTTGGGGGGGGGGGGGTTAATTTAAAAAAATATTTGTAATGCACTATTTTGGTACCGGTACAGCATAATTCCCCCCCCCCTCCCTTGTATCTACGGAGCTGCTGTGACTTATCCCGTTATTCTATCAGTGTCACTTTCTACAACCAATACTTTTCTGACAACCATAAGTTTCATATTGTCCCATATACGGTAACTGGCTCTGTATTTTGAGTGATGAATTATGAATGATTGTGCACGTTCTTCAGTTCTGTTTCGGTGGCAATGTTTCAAGCGCATGTATGCATTTTTTTTCTGCTAAGCGGTTCAGACGTTTCGAATTTATTAAACGACGATGGGGAATAACATAAAAAATATGAACAGTTCCAATTACGAAGGTTTGACCATGACTGCAGAATGTGAGAAGATCGGCTTCCACGACAACAATATGGGAATTAAGAGCCAAGGATCCAGACCTCCAGGACGATCCCGAGTTAGCTGAGAGGACAAAATTAGACAATCTCTGATTGACCGAGGACTAGATTGGAAACAGGCCAAGAGGGAGAGAGCCAATAGGAAAGCATAGCGCTCTCTCTGGCAAACGTGTACACCTCAGGGTATAAGAGGAACGACTAAGTAAAAGCTATGTAAAATACAGGTAATGAATGAGATCTTATGCAAGAATTTGTGCAAAAATACACTACACCTTCCTTCTATCATCATTGTACTTTCCTTTACTCTATTTCTGTCTTCTACCATCATTGTACTTTGCTATACTCTATCTCTGTCTTCTACCATCAGTGTACTCTGCTTTTCTCTATTTCTGTCTTCTACCATCATTGTACTCTGCTTTTCTCTATTTCTGTCTTCTACCATCATTGTACTCTGCTATATTTTATTTCTGTCTTCTGCCATCATTGTACTCTGTTATATTCTATTTCTGTTTTCTACCATCATTGTACTCTGCTTTTCTCTATTTCTGTCTTCTACCATCATTGTGCTCTGCTATATTATATTTCTGTCTTCTGCCATCATTGTATTATACTATTCTCTATTTCTGTCTTCTACCATAATTGTACTCTGCTTTTCTCTATTTCTGTTTTCTACAATCATTGTACTCTACTATATTCTATTTCTGTTCTCTACGATCATTGTACTCTGCTATATTCTATTTCTGTTTTCTACCATCATTGTACTCTGCTGTTCTCTATTTCTGTCTTCTACCATCATTGGACTCTGCTATATTCTATTTCTGTCTCTTGTCGTAATTGTACTCTACTACACTCTGTCTTCCGTCATTAATGTACTAAGATATACTGTACCGTCTGAATCCTGTCCTTACTATACTCAGATATACTACACCTTCTGTATCCTGTCCTTACTGTACTGCGCCTGTCTCCTGCAATGGTTGTGCACTACTATACGTTTTTCTGTTTTCTACAATAATTGTACTTTGCTGTTCTCTATTTCTGTTTCTTGTCGTTATTATACTCTACTACACATTCTGTATCCTGCAATAACTACTCACTTTTATGCTTTCTCCTACCATGATTATAGTTTGACATTCTGTCAACTTATAATGTTTTCCTCCAACTTATAACATTCTTTCGCCGTTTTTCTTCAGCCTGTCTGTTAATAAAAGCCTACTGTATTATTACCCGCTTTCTTCAATGAAAACGTGTGCTGTATTTCTTGCAAAAACATTGAGATACCAAGCTGAACAATGACCTAATTTTAATATTTCATTCATTCCATTTTATACACGGCGTAACTAAAGACAGATGGACTAAAGGATAGAGAGAAGGGAGAGGCATAAAGCCGAACACGTGCAACACAAAACACGCGTCGCGCGATACACAATTACTACTATCACGCGTGTAAGGCCACATGCACTAACTTTTTCGGACGGACAGTGATAAAAACACTAACCTTCCCAGAGTTAGGTTTTTAAATCCTGAAAAACTCTTATTAGAAAGATGACAATAGATGGGTTTACGTTTGAAAACATTACAGTACCCAGACAGCACATCTTCGAAACAGGAGGTAGAAGGAATTGTATATTTTGAACGCAGCATTTTAGCTCTATTAAATATATATATTTGGGTTCCTTAGGGTTTGCTGACAAAGAATATGTACAACGTTATGCAAATAGTCTAGGAATTAACAAGTTATAGCCAAAATAAAATGATGGTGCTGTCAGACAACACCCAAAATCAGAATCGCTCAGTGGTAGATTTTTTTACACCACCATTGTACGGGAAATGGGCCACAAGTTACATTTGAACTGATTGGCTGGAATGATATGTAAGGCTAAACACGATTAGTCGGGCTATAAATGCTATCCTTGGTTGTTAAGGGAGACGTAGGAAGTTAAAATTTTTTCAAACACTTGTCGAAACGTGGCTCCATTGGCCAGACTCGCTGATATACTCACTTAGGAGCGTTAGTTCGAGACCACTAGTTCAAATAAGCTTGATAAAGCAACAGTGCGTTGAAGCCAGCTCATATTTTTGCTAAATAAAAGCCTGGAACATAAGCAGATGGGAATTTGTGCCAGTATTTGTGCCAGAATTCATTGCTAATCAACGTATCTGTGTTTGTTTCCATGAATTGTGGTAAGCTTGAAACATTCAGTATCTTTTAATGAAAATTGAATGTGAATTGTTAATTTATGCCTGTATATATGTGTAGTTCAGTAGCAAACATGATGTAAAGCCTATAATGCTCCAGCCTGAACAGAAGGTGTCGGAGGAAAGTAAAACGGCATGGAATGGCCAAACAGTACACTGACACCTAGATGATTGACTAGAAAGAAATAATGCTGGAAGTGCAGAGGCGTAGTAACCATTAAGGAGGTTAATACTGGTATAAAGTATTTCAGATGAAGCTGACAGTTGGCCTAACGCTCTGAACTCAATGTTTGTGATGTATTGTGCTCAGTGTAAAAAGAGAGTATAAATTAGTTATGAAGTAGAAGGTACATCCTTCTTGTTTTCAGGGACCGTGGTCTTGATGGTATTGAGCAGCACCTGGTCAGAGCTTTGCTGAATCCAGAGTCGGACAGCATACTCCTTGGTCCATTTAGCTATCAGTGAGGTGTCTCCAGAGCCCAGGGGAGAAATCGAGCAGAGGAGTGTTTTCCTGCCGCCATCACGCAAGATAAGCTGATGTGGCCAGCTGAGCTCAAAATTATGTACCCCCATCTTAAAATAACATTGTAACATAAACTTAAGAGGGGAAGTAAATTGTTTTAATATCAGGAACTGAGAACATCTCCAATACTAGTTCCAATAAAGACAAATTATTGAAGTCATGATGACAAATACCAACAGAGCTTGAACAAAACAAAACCAGTATTACCTCATATTACTACTACACAACTGACACACATAGGATACTTTTAATAATATATGTCACTACAATATTCATATTGATAAATTCTGTACATATAACTTGTAAGTAAAATTGATTGTGATTCCTGGTTCCCTTTGTATTTGAATCAGGACACATATTCATTCATAACAGCAATGAATACATATTGTTATTTGAAAAGTTATCAGTGACTCCTTTAAGATATCCTTTAGAGTGTTATATGTATGTGAGTGTCACAGTGTTGACAAGTGTGGTGGAATAAATTAAATTGTTTATCTGTCTGTTGTTGTTATGACTTACACTTCATCATACACATACCCTAGACATACAACGTAGTCATCACACTATTCCAGAATAATTCTGACTGAGATATATATATATGTGGCAGCAAGTAAGGTTATGTATAATACACTACTCTTATTAGATATAGATACCTTCACAGCTGATCTCAGTCAGTACACTAAGTCCCCTATAATTATTTATAACATCCCACTTCACCACAATCTCTATGGAGTAAAATTTACAGTACAAAGTGACCATGCCCCACTTATGTTTCTAGTGGCGTCAAAGAAACTAAATGCACGACTCATGCGTTGGGCTTTATTACTTCAACTTTATTCCTTCAAGGTGGAATACATCCCAGGGAAGATCAATGTGGGAGCAGACTTTCTGAGCAGGCATACGCTGGCAGAATTAGACACAATCGAAGAAACACCATCGGACTCAGCATCGATGTCCGAGAGGATCGCAGAAGTAAATGAAGAGTGTGAAGATTACACGGGACGTTAGAATCAACAGGCGATGGAATGCACAGAGAAAGTTAGACTCGCATTGTTAGTCTGACAACTAACTTAAATAGGGGGCTATCTGTCATGGAGCAATCTATCCTTTCTCTTCCAAAATCTTCCACATTCCTTACTCAGTCCATCCTGTCACTGTTTCACAGTCTTCCCTATGACCCCTTCTTTTTTTTTTCTTTGAGAACGCTAGATCAGGTGAAGTTCTGGTATTAAATTTCGTTTCATAGGCAATTTAGATTCCATCCAGGTAGGGTTTTGCGAAGACGCGATAGTAATGGTGGGTTTTTCTTGGTGACATCAATTAACCCGTGACCCACAGACGACCACCTATTTCCGGTCTTAAACTGTATTTATCAGAGAAAATGTAACTTTGCTTTACTCTCTTGATGAACACCGTGAAAGCAGCCCAAACTAAATTTTTAGTACATAAGACTTTTAAAGTATATACACAGATTGTACACAACTGTGTGTAAAGTCAATAACGTAAAAGGTAAAGGAACCCGTTACACGCCCATTGAGGCATATTGGGAATATGGTGTTAGGCCCATATTATCTTGACCATCGGCACACGAGGAGTGATGTGGTCGGCATCACGCCGGCCGCCTTAACCTTCCCAGAGTTATTCATAACGTGCTTATGAATATATTCAAATATTCAAGTTCTGATTGTGTGAAACTGAAGGGATTTTGTGCGTGCATAGTGTCAGTAACATAGGACCTGGCTTCGACCTCCCTCAATTTTGCTGAGCCCAAAAATCAAGAAGGGACAGGGACTGAATCTTCACCCCTGAGTGTGAACCAGACATCCTTAAAGACACTAGTGCCACACAGGGCAATCAGTCACTACCACGTGCTCTCATCAAGAAGTCACAGCAGAGTGTCCTCTCTGCCTACATCCTACAAGAACATTCCGATAAGTATACTAAAGAAAAAGAAAAACCACATACACACATACTCATCAAACGATCAGACTTAGTCAGTGACGATAATGAGGAACCCCACTGGGACATAGATTCCTTTTATTTTTCTTCAGATTTAAACGTGATTCTTTTCCATATTTCTTTTTTTCATCAGATGTAAATTAACCCTCTGTAAATGTGATTCCCTTAATAAATAGCATATTGTTTATTTACTTACTACACGTCTGAGTCAATTTGATACAATATCATAAGCCTGTCCAGAGCTCTCTTTTTGTGATTACTTCCCTTTCTTGTGTACTGTCCTCTTGATTGTCGAAGTGTCAACATCGTGTGGTGTATGTTAGTTGTGGAACAAAGTCACGTAGGAGAACAACTTGTCTGTTATTCTTACATGGTATTTAATTACCCTGGATTCCAGACAGTTAACCTCTTGGTTTCCTAACACATAACCTCACTATTACAGTATTGCAAGAAAACCAATCTATATTCTTACTGTTATCCAGAGCAGTTGACCTGTGTCGACCTTGCTCTCTCCCTACGCGTGACAATGTGCTTCATTGATTATAAGAAGGCTTTTGACAGAGTCCATAATGAGAAAATAATTGAATGCCTCGAAGACATAGGTATTGATGGAAAAGATATAAGAATACTCAGTAACCTTTATTGGGAGCAAACTGCCACAGTAAGATCGGGAAGGAATTATTCATCATACATAGACATAAAAAGAGGTGTCAGACAAGGTTGTGTGCTGTCCCCCTGCCTATTTAATTTATACACCGAAAAAATTTTCAAACAAATACAGGAAATACCAGGACTGAACATCAGTGGATAGTCAATAAACAACCTTAGATATGCAGATGATACCGTGTTGTTAGCTGAAAGAGAACAGGAGTTACAAGAACTAGTGAAGCAAGTGAACAGTGTAAGTCATGAATATGGACTCGACATTAATATTGAGAAAACAAAAACTATGATAATTAGCAAAACAGACGATAAACCCACATTAAAGATAAGCGTAAATGGGAAAATCCTGAAACAAGTCAAGAGCTACGTATATCTTGGTCATATAATAACAGAAGATGGCAGATATGAAAGAGAAATCAAGAAGAGAATAGGAATGGCCAAGGCTACATTCAACAATATGAAACATATACTGACACCCAAACAGCTATCTCACAAATTAAAACTGAGAATCATAAAGTTTTATTTATATTCTGCATTTCTGTATGGTGCAGAAACATGGACGATGAATAAGTATCTTGAAGAAAGAATTGAGGCTCTTGAAATGTGGATATATAGAAGAATGGGGCGTATCTCATGGAAAGAGATGAAAACAAATAAGGAGGTCCTAGAAAATCTAGGTATGAAAAGAGAACTAATGAGGGAGGTCAAAGTTCGGCAGCTAAAATACTTTGGCCACATAAAAAGGCATAACATCTTGCAGAAGACCATAACAGAAGGGAGAGTTGAAGGCAAACGTGCAAGGGGAAGACAGCGCTATAAGTGGGAAGATAACATCAAGAGATGGACAGGAAAGAGTCTATCAGAGTGCACCACCAAGACAAGAGACAGAAGACGTTGGAGATCCATTACAGCCAACCTTCGTTGTTGAGATGGCAACTGATGATGATGATGACAACATGCCAGAATGGGCAGTAGGGCGATATTTTTCTTTGCCTCATCAGAGCTTCCCCCCCCCCCCCTCCCGGAACTAGATGGGTCCTGTGATAGAAAGCTAGCACACAAAAATGTTGCTGTAAAAAAAAAGTATTTATATGTGCTTCATTCAATATAAGGCACTGGCGTTAGATAGGTCGCACAATGAATAAACTTAATGATAGCATTACAATTTAGTCCTTGTTCTGTAATCACGGGGTACAGAGAAGCAGAGGTATATCAAAACACAAATGGAGAAGAGAACTGGAAACAGAAGCGAAAATGATGAGATAAACATGGAAAGAGCTTGAGCTGATGACACGTGACAGGAGGACTTGACATGTGTTTGTTGAAGGCCTATGCTCCTTGGTGAGCTAACCGATTCATTATAAGAACGCTTTTGACACAGTCTGTCATGATGACCTAATCAAATATTTTGAGTAGCAACTGAATGAAAATGCTCAGCAGCATATACTGTGCGACACTAAACTCTGCCAGGAATTATTAATCCTATATCGACATAAAAAGAGGTGTGAGACAAGAATGCGCACTGTCCTTTTGCCTACTTAATATCTACAAAATTGGAGGAAATAATGAACTAAACAATAAACAAACTTACATGTGCAAATGATATAGTTTTGTTAGCCACACAAGAATCGGATAGAGGGTTGCGTACATTTAATGTCCGTAACAGGCGTTAACAGATATGGTAGTCTCAGATCTTATTGATCTGTGGTCCTGCCACTGTTATAAATATATACACACCAACTCTGTTGTGTGTATTTTAGTTTATTGCGCACTAGAATGCACAATGTTGATATTTTAAAAATTAACGCGTTTTGCGTTGCCTGCGGGAGAGAAATGACGTAGCTCGCGATGAAACAAGCCAGACTGATAGTCTGTTGTGATTAATAGTTTTTCTACCCTTGGTATCGGGGATCTATTCGAAGTTGGCGACTTGCCTTCTTATTAGAAGCCATGGTCGATTCATTAAAATGTAAGTCTTGTTCACGCCTTTTAAGAAGCGATGTTGTTATAAGATTTTCGTGATGTCTTCACTAATACTGGTATCTAGCTGGAATCCACATTCCGGGGTTCCATGAATGAATCAGCTGAGCGGTATGAATCATTGAAGAAACTTAATTGTAGTCCTACGGGAGGAATTGATTATAAAATGTATCTTTAATATGGAATTACGGAGTGCCGTCTTCGATGTCACGGCATGTACCGAGAGGTTAGTCAAGGAGAGTACCTAACCGATATTGTTTTGCTGAAAGAATTGCTGGACTAACTTTATTCAACTGTCCTAGCATGTTATGGAAGAAGTAAACTAAGGAGGACAGAGTTTTTATTTTATGTATGACCAAGGAATATTGATAAATGACCCTGATGGCATATGTCCTTGGATAAGGTCAACCGTTCGACATATTAGTGACAATCTGAACTGATTACTCATTACTTGAACACTCTTTGATTGAAATATAATATTTGACCGTATACTTTGCAAGGATAATTGTATGAACTATTTTAAAGGATTTTTATGAAATGAAAGTTGAGATTCATGCATCCTGTCAAGTGGAACTGTCAATAACCATGTCGTCCGTTAGCAACAAGTGTTTTTGTAACATTAATTGTCTTCGTCAATAAATCTATGTGGAATTGTGCTACCCGCCTTACAGTATACTTCAGTTCACCATCTGCCTTTGTTGCTACTCCTGAAGTTTATTTGAACATTCGCGTTATCATTAAGAACTGGTAGTCTTCTATTAACCCCATCAAAAACGACTCCAACAGATACATTGGAAGATAATGGAGCAGGTCAAGAGTTTCACATCATGGATACATATTTTAAAAAACAGCCCACAAGATGGCAGATGCGAAATAAAAAGAGAATAGGAATGGCCAAAGCTACATTCAAAAACATAGAACAGATACTTTTAAAAATAGGAAAAGGTAGTCACACAGCAGATACTGCCGAAGTGGAGTAAAGTGTTAGAGAGGTGATGGACCATTTGCCATGTTCTCTGAGTTCCCTAACTCAAGGGAGCCGCGGTAGGTGGTCCGTGTGCATAACCTAAAATTTAATATATAAATTATTCATGTATGTACATTTTTTCTAAGAAGCAGTCCATAACCTTCATCGGACAAAGAAATGTAACAATTGAGGTGGGATTTTTTAAACCGCAGAAAGCTCCGGTGTTTACTCAACCTCATAAATTTGGTACCAGAGCAACTCTGGGAATGTTAAGGCGGCAGGCGTGATGCTGACCACGTCACCCCTAGTGAACCGATGGGCAAGAAAATATGGGCCTAACACCATATGCCCAATATGACACTATGTTTAACTTTGTTTAACTCAAGGGCAGAGTCAGGTATCCATTTACAGCTGGGAAGACTGGTGCACTAACATAAAAAACAAATAACTCACAAATTGTAAATGTAGATTCATCAAGTGTTAAATATAATCGTCTGTATCGTATGATGTAGAAATATGGATAATGACAAAGCAGAAAGAATGAAGGACATTGAGATTATACAGAACCGTGGATCGCATAATGGAAGACAAAGAAAACCAATAAATGAAGTCATAAAAAAGCAAGAGAAATATAAAATAATATTTTAAAGCAAATTGAGCCCCAGTCATGACAGACAAGGCATAGCACCATGAAATCCAAAGGAATATTTTCTTATAAATCTCTCTTCTTGAAATTATCGTCTTTCATATTCTATTTTTTGTTTCGTTTATCACCCAACAAGTTATCAATATTTCACCGTTAAAGGAGATATATGTGACCAGTTGTTTATATTACATTATTAGATTACCGATTCACCTCATTCAAGTCTTATAAATGCTTTTGTTTTTCAGCTTCATGACGCCGAAACCATTTCGATATAAGGACGGAAACAATATGACAAGACTCAAGCTTATGCAGGACCTTGAAGTTTTCATTTCTGACGTCCTTGCTAAACTGTGTTCTTGATGTGAAGAGGCTTTTTCTATTGTTCCGAACTGTAATAATACTCGAAATATGATTTAACTTCTAATTTAACTGGCCCATAGAATTCCGAAAGGTAAAGGTAAAGGAAACCGTTACACGCCCATTGAGGCATATTGGGAATATGGTGTTAGGCCCATATTATCTTGACCGTCGGTACACTAGGGGTGATGTGGTTGGCATCACGCCGGCCGATTTAACCTTCTCAGAGTTGTTCTGGTACCCATTTGGGGCTGGGTCGACCCAGGAGCCGTTTGTGGCCTAAAAAATTCCCGCCTCATCTGGGGATCGAACCATAGACCACTGCGCTAGGAAGGCAGTGCACTAACCACTATGCTACCGCGGCTCCTTATAATTCTATGGTAGTAAAATATTTCGAAGAATCAAACGGTTTTGTGATGTCAAGCTCAGGTCATGGCACGGGCCGAGCATGCGAGATAGCACACATAATTAGTGAATAATGAGTTCATAATTATTTTTGAAATATGATTTGCGAGTTCATTTTGTGTCATATAACTCCAAGGATGAACTTTATATAATGAACACATGCAGTGATTTTGTCGGTGAATAATCAATTTACAAGCATTTCTTATAAGATTATCTAATCTGTTTCCTCGGTATTAATGGATATAATTATTTCCCTTGATGGGGGATATCAGTGTTAGGGAACGATAAATTTCAAAGGCGAAAAGTTCCTATTTTAATGGCTTAGAATTCCAAGGATGAACTCGATATAATAAACCGGTATGGGGATTTTGTCAGGGAATAATGAATTTACAAGTATTTCTTATAAGATTATTGTTAATTTCGTTAGTAAATAATTGACTTACTTACTTACTTATTGGTTCCCCTTCTACCGTGAGGTGTAGAGGTTTGGATGAGAGAGCGTCAGACTATCCTATCGGCTGTTTTCCTCCTGGCCTGGTTCCATTCTAGTCCTCGGTCCTTCAAAGATTGTCTAATGTTGTCCTCCCAGCGGACTCTGGGTCGTCCTGGGGGTCTGGATCCCTGGCTCTTTGTTTCCCATGCTTGTCGTGGTAGCTTATCTTCTCCCATTCTGCAGACATGCCAAACCATCTTAGTTGGGACTGTTCTACTTGGGTCTGCAGGGGGTGGGATTTTAGGCCTTGGCGTATCGTCTGGTTGCGGACCATGTCTCTTCTTGTTACTTCAACCACCTTCCTCAGGTACCTCATTTCTGAGATTTGGATCTGGCTTTCATGGGTTGTAGTCATTGCCCATGACTCGCATCCATATGTCAAGACTGGGACATGGGTGGAGCGGTATACAGCAATCTTCGTATTCTTACCAACCTCTCTCTTGCTAAGGAATCCTCGATTTATGGCCTGAAAAAGTCTCCCAGCTGTTGCTTTTCGAGTGGCTAACTCTTCTTTGATGCCTCCCTTTCGGTCTATAATAGCTCCGAGATATTTAAAGTGGTCGACCTGCTCCAGGACCTGTTCTCTCAGCTTAATCTGATGTCTTCTTTCTTCTCGTGATATCACCCTGGATTTTGTTTTAGAGCTGCTTATGACCATCCCTCTCTTCTACAGCTCTTCCTTCCAGACTTGCAGGTTGGATTGGAGATGTGCCTCTGATTTAGCAATCAGGGCAACATCATCAGCAAATGCCAGCTCTGAAATACATACCTGTCTCATCTTCCAGTACCCCACTGAATACTTTCTTGTTCTCTCCTTACACGACTTGATAACATCGTCCATGAGGAGTATGAAAAGATAAGGTGACAGGATATCACCTTGTCTTACACCAGTGGTGGTCCTGAACTCTTCTGACTTATGGTTTGCTGTCCTCACATAATTTCTGCAAGACTTGTAGAAACTCTGTATAGCATGAATCAGAGGTGCTGGAATGTTCTTCCTTACCAAACAGTCCCAAAGTTTGCCCCAGGGGACCCTATCAAATGCCTTTTCCAGATCTATGAAACAAAGGTGGATCTCACTCTTATACTCAAGGGCCTTTTCACTCAGCTGTCTGAGTGTGAAGATTAGGTCTTGAGTACTTCGGTTTGCTCGGAATCCGCACTGGACCTCATCCAATTTTAGCTCAGCTAGGCGTCGGAGTCTCTGCTCTAGGATTCTAGAGTAGATTTTACCAGGTACACAGAGAAGGGATATGCCTCTATGATTTCCACATTGTCGATTGTCACCCTTGTTGAAAATAGGTGTTATGATGGCAATCTCCCAGTCCTTTGGTATGGTCTTGTTGCACCACGCTGCCTGTAGGACCCTTAAGAGTAATAGGTCGCCTGATGCTCCCATGTACTTAACCATTTCTGGTGTTATACCATCATGCCCTGCTGCTTTGCCCATCTTGATTTTCTCCAGTGCTGCCTTCAGTTCTTCCATCTTTATGTCATCTTCATCACCATTTGTTTCCTATTCTGTGCTAATGGTTATCATTTCTGATGCTTGACCTTGCTCACCATCAAGGAGTTCTGAGAAATATTCTTTCCATCTTTCCATTACTTCCTTTGGGGCAGTAAGCAATTTGCCTTGCTTGTCCTTTATAATATTGAAAGGGCATTGTTTTTCCTTCCTCGTGTTCTTTAGGGTCTTATAGAACAATTTCTGGTTTTCTTGCGCATCCTTTTCTAGCTTTTCTCCAAATTGTTCCCAGGACTTCTGTTTTGCTGCTAGCACCTTGTTCTTTGCTTCTGTTCTGAGTATCACATATTCTCTATATATTTTTCTATATGTCCTGCTGTGTTTTTAGCTCTAAGTATTGTTTCCATACCATTTTTTTCTCTCTTATTTTCTCTTTTACTTCCTCTGTCCACCAAGGTGTCTTCTTTCTCTTGTTCCCAAGTCGAGCTTCACCACATACTTCTGCAGCAGCTGTCTTAATGATGTCCTTGAATTTAAGCCACAGGGTTTCCAAGTCATCAGGTTGTTCTTCTGTGTTTCTCACTGCTATAGCAATAAGCCCCTGATATCTGGTCTTAATTTCTTGCTCTATCAGCTTGTAGGTCTTAATGCTCATTTCTTCCGTTCGTTTACTTGGTTTCTTGCATGATGCCTTGCAGTTCCTAGGCTGAGCAACTCTTTCAGTTGTTCTTTTGATTGTAAGCAGGTAGTGATCACTTCCAATCTCTGGCTCCCTCCAGACTCTAGCATCCCGGACATATTTGAATGAGTTCCTCCTAACAATGGCATAGTCGATCACTGACTTCTCATTCTTTGTTGGTTCACATCTAGTGTATGCATGTATGCGCTTATGGGGGAACTTTGTGTTGGTAATGATCAGATTCTGCTCACTGCAGAATCTAAGGAGTCGCTTTCCGTTGTCATCGAGAGTATCTTCTCCATATCTTCCGATAACTCCACCCCCATCTAGCATGGTCATTTCCAACTCTGGCATTGAAATCTCCGAGCATGATAATTTCATCTAGGCAGTCATCCACTGTCCTTTGAAGCAGCTCGAAGAATTCTTCCTTGACCTCTGCTCTCTTTCATCCTCATTTGGCCCATACACTATGACCAGGTTGACTATGGTTTCTCCTTCTTTTAGTTTTACAAGCATAATGCGCTCCGAGACAAAGTTCCATTCCTTGATACTATCTTTCTGGTTTTTGGCCACAATGCAACCTACGCGCCCTCTAGCTCTTTCAGATGTGGGTACACCACTGTATAGCAGCGTGTTGCCATCGAGATCCATGACTCATTGTCCCTTTTTCTTTGTTTCCGTAACAGCCAAGATTTCTAGTTTTGCTTTCCTCATCTCTTCCACCAGCTCCTCTTCTTTCCCATTTATACTTCTTGTGTTCCAAGTTCCATAAATCGTAGTCCGTAGTCCGTTCCAGTTCGTCGCCTTTAGAATCAGTCTGGTTTTCTCTCTTATATTACTCGTAATCATAGTTTAAAGCAAACAGGTGATTGGCCTGTTGTGCCTTTGCATGGTGGAGGGGCTGCCTCCTTACGGCCTCCATGCGGGCCGCCCTCCTCCTTTTTCAGCCGGGCTTGTGCCCGGCCTTGGCGGAGTTAGTAAATAATTGAACTGTAATTAATTCTTATGACGAGAGAGTTCAGAACTTGTTAATATATGAATTTTAAAGTCAGTAATAACTGTGAACGTAGAACTATTTCGTGCCTTATCTTCTTCTTCTTCTTCCTCGTTCGTCCTGAAAAAGACGTTGGTTGCGTTGTGTCTGTTTACACCGGAGCTGCGATATTTGCACCTTTTGGCCGACACATCCGACTTCAGCACGGCATTTTTTAGGACCGGGTTTGCCTTCCCTCTTCGATCCCTACTCTCTTAGCCAGACTGCAGTGATGCACCTGTTTCCAGGACCACCACGTGGAGGTGGAGTAGGGTCTTGGTCAGCTCTGGGTCGCTGACCCTGACGCAAGCAGGCAAGCTATGGGTCGCTGTAGCGGTGGATTTTTACTACTGGCTGCAGACTGTCGTTGAAGGTCTAACTTTGTTGCAAGGAGGTAGCCGAGTAAAGCACCACCGTAGACACCAAGGATGTTGAAGGCTGTAAAGTAGGTTGTCTTGTCTGGTCTGTATGCTTGAGGTAGGTATGGAGCATAACAGGTACAAAGGAAGGTATAGTTCCACACAGGACGTCACGTTAACTCACGACGAAGGAGGTCAACTAATATTGCAACCACTAGTGAAGTTTTTCTATCATTTATTAGGACGCCACAATGACAAGGTGCGCTGACAATAACATGTAGGTACGTCACAGATACTGAAGGACGTGGTAATCATCATAAACAAAGTTCATTAGAAAATCGGGCATATATATATATATATATATATATATATATATATATATATATATATATATATATATATATATATATATATATATATATATATATATATATATATATATATATATATATATATATATATATATATATCATGTAAGCTAATCTTGTGAATCAAAGCTTACAACAGCTTCAGCTTCAGATCATCACTCTGCGAGTGTCACAAAATCCAACCTGATATTAGTGGATCAGGTGTATAAATAATTCTACCACAAACCATATGGAAATGGCCGTTTTATGAGTACCGTTCAGGTTGACCTTTGTAGGCATTCCTAAGTCTAACCTCCATAAAGGTATAAACGCTGACATAACGAAGTTCATAGGAGCATAGAAACTGTTCTCTGGGCCTAGGGTGACCCGAATACATATAACTCTAAGGTATGAAGATACCTGGGGTGAATTTCCTAATAGAAGGGGGCTCTCAATGCGTGAAGATAGTGAGCGACAATGTCAAAATCTTAGCAGACTGTAAATATCAATAACAAGAGCGCCTTTACCTTGTTTCGGAAATAACACCACACACATATACGCCTCCAGGCGTTAAGAATCATTAAGGGAATCCTCGCTAACTAAACTAGCACACATGAGGATAGCCATTTCCCAACAACAGATCACAGACGTTGAAACAACGATCTGCTCTGCACGAAAAACTTCGGTACTCTGCAGAACGGAAGCCTTTCCAAAAACCCCTTCACTCTAGACATGCGCAGAAGCCTAGACCTCCTGATTTCAACTCAAGCGACCCGATGATGGGCACATACCAAGAAAGATACTGAGTAAAACGCGCCTTATATGGACAGGGAATAACTCAACTCAGGTTGCGAACCATTTCCAAGAAAAGCTTAACATATTCTAACCATACAAGGAGAACAGCCAGCCGTCGATCTAAGAATAGACCGGCAGTTAAAGTCACAAGAAAAAGTAACAACGATAGTCAAAAAGTAACCTCAGTTTACCAAGAGTTATGTACCTTAGACTACCTGGTAAAAGTGTGCAAGCAAAATTCTATGCGCAACATACTACCGCATCCTCCCGATTAAAAAAAAAAGAAACATTTTTAAAAAATAAATATATCCAAGAGCAAGCTAGAAGCGGCTCAAAACGCACGAATGATGCGCGGACAAATAGATAAACCGCCTAACATGAGGCTAAATGGACACAGAGTGTCAGGTGAGAATATCTCTCATTAGAGAAAACCTTTCTCTAAATATATACATATATCAGGGAGGTGCCACCAACATACATCACATTGCTGGTCACGCTAGCATGCAAGCACAAGTTATATACATATCTTATGTGCAAATGTAATACACTAAAGCATTATCAAAATAGCGGTGTCATTATTCTACTATACCGCCTTATAGAGATGTACACATCTTAAACATAATAGTACATTACAGAAGCATGTAATAATATTATAATACAATTTATATTAAGAAATAAGTCGATGATCCATGAAGAACCAGGTCATAGTCTAAGGGACACATCTTCTGTCGTACCAAAGGCAAGTAAGCACTTCATAACGCTTCATGGTTGACAAGGAGTAAGGTATCTTCTCATACATCCATGACTTGCTGAGAAAATACAACCAATATAATTCTATTTAACAACCATTAGATTTTATAATACACATTACAAAATACATTGTTATTAATAATTGTGGCCGAGTGAATTTTCGGCCCTTGTATTGCCAACTAAGCTTTCCTCTGCTATACCAAAACGGGTAACAGAAGAAGAAATGATAAAGCACAATAGCAAGAATTCACATAAAGTGAGAACAGATGTGCTAATGTATGATTATAGTCTAGAAGTATCATGAATCCGCAGTATATCCGGAAATATAGGATAGAAATATTAGTTGGAATCATGTGGGCATCTGGACAGAATGTCTGCCATCACATTATCCGAACCACGGATAGCTCGTACCGTGAAGTGAAAAGGTTGAAGAGCAATGGCATATCAAGTGGATCTCGAACTCTTCAAGTTCTTACTTTGAATAGCTGTAAGAGCTTTTTGGTCAGTTTCTAGAATGAAATGTGCGCCCAGAAGGAATCTTTGTAACTTGAGAATTGACCAAACCATAGCCAATAATTCACGGTCTAGAACCGAGTAATTCCTCTCTGCCGTATTTAGTTTTCTAGAAATATACATTACCAGATGCAGAGTTTCTGAATACTCCTGCATAAGTGCTGCCCCGATCCCAGTGGATGAAGCATCACTTCGAAGAACAAAAGTCCTATCAATAGTAGGTAATCTTAAGATGGGAGGAGATGAGAATATATTTTTAATCTGGTCCAATGAACATTGGCATTCCTGAGACCAACGAACCAGATTAGGCGATCATTTCTTCAACAGCGTTGAAAGAGGTGCCATAATTGAAGATAGATTCGGAATGAATCTCCCGTAAAATTGAACTAAACCTAAGAGACTTCGAACTTGTTTTTTCGTCTTAGGCACAGCGATGTTCTGTATTTTAGAAGTATTGTGGTCTTCTGTCTTTAAAAGACCATGACCAACACGATGACCCAGGAAAGAGATTTCACTAAACCCGACATAGGCTTTAGAGGGTTTTGCTGCCAGATTATGCTCGTGTAGAGTAGACAGTAATTCGTATAAACCCAAGTAGTGATCTTCCTAGGAATCACTAAAGAGACAGATATCATCTAAGTATGCAATGACATCTGAACGATGTGAAAGAATTCGACGCATCATGCGTACGAAAGTAGCAGGGGCGTTCATAAGGCCGAAAGGCATAACATTCCATTGAAACAAACCCCTAGGTGTTGAGAAAGCAGTAAGAGGTTTGGCACGATCTGTTAAAGGCACTTGCCAATAACCTTTTGACAAGTCAAGATTAGTGAAGAATTTAGAATTAGAAAGCCTAATAAGTAG
The DNA here is from genome assembly GCA_024509875.1 of Oreohelix idahoensis. NCBI lineage: Eukaryota > Metazoa > Mollusca > Gastropoda > Stylommatophora > Oreohelicidae > Oreohelix > Oreohelix idahoensis. The sequence goes on from JAMPIV010002937.1 coordinate 70,098, forward strand.
ATCTTCTAATAAAGGCATCGGTTCAGCATCGAACTTTGTGACTTGATTCAATTTGCGATAATCAACACAAATGTGTATGTTCTTTTCTTTCTTCCGGACAATAACCATGGAAGAAGAATATGCTGTAGTCGATGGTTCAATTATTTTTAATTGAATCATTTCATCTAATTCTTTTTCGACTTGTGACTGAAAGTGTATACGGATAGGATAAGATCTAACCCTAATAGGATTATTGTCAGTAAGAATTATGTCATGTTTAATGACATGTGTGTGTCCAGGGATGTCAGTGAGGACATCCTGGAATGTTTGTAACATCGAAGAGACTTGTCGATGTTCCTCAGCGGAAAGATTAGGAGAAACAGTAACGTTTTTCCAAGATTCCGTGGAATGTAGTGGAACCACAGGAAGAGGAAGATTGACATCAGGGAAAGTAGTTTCCTCATCCTGTATAACTGACTGGGATGATTAATGACCATGAGGTACTGGAGAATCGTCCATCGCTTGGAAAATAGGCAGCAAATAGTCTGGACGTTCATGAAATTCCGTAAGCATGTTTATATGGAAAGTTTTATGCTTTCAATCAATATCGACAACATAGTCAACATCGGAAATTCTTGAGACTATTGTATACGGACCTTTCCATGCAATAAGAAGTCTATTTTCCCTACTGGGGAGTAGGACAAATGCTTTGTCACTCGGACAAAGTTGTCGTAGACATCTATTCTTATTTGCAAACTGCCTTGTCTTTTCTTTAGCAATTTCAGATGAAGAAGTTGCTAGTTTGCATGCCTCGATGATCTTTTTCCTCAGAGCAATGACATACTCATATGAAGATTGAGTGTCATCGCTAATATCATCGGCAGTGATAAGATCGTGTAGTAAAGACATAGGGCCGCGCGGTCGCGCGCCGAAGACAATTTCAAATGGAGAAAATCCTGTGTGTTCATTAGGGACCTCCCTATAAGCAAAGAGAGCCGCGGGTAAAACCCTGTCCCAATCCTGAGGATGATCTTCAGTTATCTTACCAAGCAAAGTCTTGAGTGTTCTATTCAAACGCTCAACTAACCCATTAGACATTGGGTGATAGATACTGCTGAGGGACCTTTTAATATGTAGAGTAGACATTACCTGTGACATAGTGTCAGAAATCAGTTGAGTGCCATGGTCTGACAATATTTCTCTGATGAATCCCAAACGAGAAAATATCAGCCGAAGAGCGTCTGCGATATCGGCAGTGGAAATGCTCTTAAGAGGAATAGCCTCTGGCCAACGTGTGCACATATCGACACATGTAAGGGTAAACTGATGTCCTCTAGCCGACTTGATCTTAAAAGGACCAATGATATCTATTGCCATTTTCTGAAACGGCCGAATAGGGATGTCAGCAGCCTGGATAGGCGCAGCATGTCGCGGTCCTCTAGATTTGACCTCCTGACATACTTTGCAAGATCGGCAGTAAATACGTATGTCCTTGTTCACAAAAGGCCAAAAGAAAGCCACAAGGACTCTCGACTTTGTACGGGGAAAACCCATATGTCCAGCACATTGTTAGTCATGAGCATGTTGCAATATTTGCAATCTCATACTTTTAGGAACAAGAATTTGAGAATGTGCAGACGCAGTCGATTCTTGTACCATACGTACAAGTACGCCGTTCTTCACAGTAATCCAAGATTTACGATTTGTATTTTGATTTGGATCACCTATTTTTGCTAGAATGAAGAATCTCTTTAGAGAAGGATCTTCTTCTTGTAATTTTATGAAAGAGTCACGAGAAATAATCAAGTGACTATCTTGGCTATGCACTTCATTATTACTAGGCAATGAAGTTTGAGGTGTCTGTAGAGCTTGTGCTCTTGTAACCACCGCATTGGTAGCTTGCATATTATGATCTTCCCAAGCAGCAATCTGCTGTGGGGTACATTCCCTAACTCCGTGAATACGACCGATCATAAGGTCCGCAATAGGATTAGGTAATAGACAAGCGTGCACATCTCCCGTAAAGAAAGGAGTGGCAATGTGAATTACAGCAGTAGGATATTTCTCTAAAGTGCCGCTAAATGTGAAACATTTAATTACTTTTCCTGTAGCACAAGATGGATCTACAAGAGATTGTCTAACACCAATAGTGATGCATCCGGAATAAAAAAGGACTGAGACCGGATTATTATTTACTAGACCCTTATGTAGGATCAGAGAACCTCTCCCGTCATGCGCAACTGTAGCAGGAAGAGCGGGAAGAGGGTGACCACATCTTAAAGTAGTTACGGTAGTCAGTTCGAACAAAGTACTGCATTGGGGGCATTTGTTTGCTCTCCCAAAGTCAAAGGCAGAACATGTGACAGCGTCAGAGTTTTTATTATCAACAACCTGATTATAGGCTCCCTGAGATTTTTGTTGTACAGAGTTTGCTTGTGGATATCTCTTTTTTTATATTGAGATCTACCGCGACCATTATTACCTCTGAAGTTATCATTGTGTTCTCTATTGTAACTGTTATCCTGGTTTGAACTCCAGTTTCCATAGTTATTATTATCATGTCCATGATGAGATTGATGATAACATCTATTAAATTGGTTTTGAGGCCTCCGCGAGGAATAGCCTCTATTATTATAGCCTCTTCTAAAGTGTCTATAATTATTAGGAGGACAATAACGACGACTGTCAGCTCGTCTCCAGTTCTTCGAAGAAGAATCACCATAAGATTGATTGCCATAATTCTGAGCATAATTACGATTACTCTTCCTATCAAAGTTTTGTAGAGTACCTTGGAATTTACGAACAAAGTTTGGACCATATGGTGCTGCCGAAGCAACTGGCAAACCTTCTTTCACTTTAGAGTTACTAATGGTTATGTGAGGGTGCGCAGTGACATAATGGCAACAGAATTCTTCCATTTCTTTTATGGTTTTAGGTTTACGTTCATGAAGGAAAGCAAGAAAAGACTCATTGACAGAAGACATGACTTTGTCTCTAAGTATTAAGTCCATTAGTGCTTCAAAAGTATGTTCTGTCCTAGACAGCTCAACCCAACGTGTAAAAGTGAGACGTATTTTTGCAATAAACTCAGAGAATTCTACTCCAGTTTCTGGCAACATATTTTTAAATTGCAGATGATAGCCGTCTTCGTTAAGTTGGTATTTCTTTAACAAAGCTGCCCTGACAACTTCATAAGTGTTCTTGTCAGGATCATCTACCATGCTTAGCATACTCAGAGCTTCACCTTTTAATATATTCGACAATTGATCAACATTTAGTGATTTGTCTATGTTATGTGTTCTACATGATCGTTCAAATCTGTCCAGATAGAACGTTATGTCATCACTAGAAGGACTGAATGCTGGTAGTTTAATCTTAAACGTACTAGCATTAGACTTATCTGACACCTTATTGGGATCATGAGCATTACCCATGTTCATCAATTTCAACTTCTCCAACTCTAAAGCTAAGAGTTTTTCTTCATGCTCCATTTTTGCTTTTCTCTCATCAGCCTCTCTTTGTAACTTTCTTTCTTCAGCCTCAGCCTCTCTTTGTAACTTTTTCTCTTCAGCCTCGGCTTGTAGTCTTTTATTTTCAGCCTCTTTCTCTAGTCTTTTATTTTCAGCCTCTTTCTCTAGTCTTTTATTTTCAACCTCTTTCTCTAGTCTTTTATTTTCAGCATCCAATTGTAGCTGAATTCTTCTCTCCTCAGCTTCTTTGTCCAATCTTTTATTCTCAGCATCCAATTTTAGCTGGATTTTTCTCTCCTCAGCTTCAGCTTCTCTTTTCTGTTTTTCCATTTCCATCTGGAATTTTCTTTCATCTGCCTGCATCTGCAGTCTCAGATTCTCAGCATCTATCTTCTTTTGCTCAGCTTCTCTGTCTTATCTTTTATTTTCCTCTTTTTGTCTTTTCTCCTCAGACTTTAGTGCTTTAGTCCATTGAGTATTTGCATACTCTTCCAATTTATCACCAGTCTTGCCAAGAGATTTCCCTTGCTCAATAAAGTACTCAAGTGTAGACATATTGTCTAACAATATGAGTCACAAAAACCTGAAATAATTAACTATCTTATTTCAATCTTAATGGTAACAAGTCTTAAATCAAGCACTTGTATAATCACATCACATTACCCCAATCTCTGTGGGAAACAAGTCTTTGGCAAAGAACTTGTATTATGAACTTTATAACAATATCATCAGTCAATTCTTTATCATAGGTGCACTTCACAGCTAATAGTGCATAACACTATTCACCAGTTATTTATCATCAGTGCACTACACAGCTAATAGTGCATGAGCATATCCATCAGTAGTGAATGATAACCTATAACAATGTAAACAATAACAAAGATCAAAAACCATACGAAAACATTCGCAGAAGTCAACTAAAATGTACAGCAAAAAGTAAAGAAAATATCACAAAGAATGTGATGATATCTGCGAAAAATAAAACAAAACTCCTGACACCACAGTGTATAAATATAAAGTTGTATAGAACTAAACAATAGGAAGGGGAGACCTACAAATACAAACAAATCAAAACAAAACTAAAGAATGAGAAAAAATAACTAAAACAACACTAACACATGTCGTCACAACTAAACGTAAATAGCAATAAATATTGCAAACAATTTCCAATTAAGGAAATTGCTCTGTTCCTAACGACACGCTCTCAATAGATACCTCTTTTACGTGGTATTATCTATGAGAGTCACCACCCAACCAGGCCCGCAGAAATATAAACATATAAATAAACAAATAACATATAAACATGTAACATATAACAACAAGGATGTGAATACAGAAGGCTCAGTTAGAGTATAAGGGCACAGTTCACAACACAAAATGCCACTTAACGTATATGAATCCTAACGTCAGTACAGTGTAGAACAGGTAGTGATCAGCATTCTGAGGATAGATGATCCAACGATGATCAACATCTGAACTTGAAACACTAAAACTGCTAGGATGATGATAGACTTGAGCTTCTGCTTACAGTACGGAACTTGGCCTTCTCATATAACAGCAACTTGACTCAAATCGGAACTTGACCTTCTGACAGCAGCAAATCGATTCATTCGGTACTTGACCTTCTGACAGCAGCAAATCGATACAACCGGCAATGTATGTAGCAACGCCGGGTACTATCACTTTACTGGCAAATGTACTTCTACGCTGAAGGATGACATAGATTGCTGTATGTCATTGTAGAATGTAGCGGGTAAGGGACCCCGTATGTGATGGATACCAGAACAAAACCAGCTAATGGCCACCAAAACTGTAGCGATGGATTTTTACTACTGACTACAGACTGTGGTTGAAGGTCTAACTTTGTTGCAAGGAGGTAGCCGAGTAAAGCACCACCGTAGACACCAAGGATGTTGAAGGCTGTAACGTAGGGTGTCTTGTCTGGTCTGTATGCTTGAGGTAGGTATGGAGCATAACAGGTACAAAGGAAGGTATAGTTCCACACAGGACGTCACGTTAACTCACGACGAAGGAGGTCAATTAATATTGCAACCACTAGTGACGTTTTTCCATCATTTATTAGGACGCCACAATGACAAGGTGCGCTGAAAATAACATGTAGGTACGTCACAGATACTGAAGGACGTGGTAATCATCATAAACAAAGTTCATCAGCAAATCGGGTATATATATATATATATATATATATATATATATATATATATATATATATATATATATATATATATATATATATATATATATATATATATATATATATATATATATATATATATATATATATATATATATATATATATATATATATATATCATGTAAGCTAATCTTGTGAATCAAAGCTTACAACAGCTTCAGCTTCAGATCATCACTCTGCGAGTGTCACAAAATCCACCCTGATATTAGTGGATCAGGTGTATAAATAATTCTACCGCAAACCATATGGAAATGGCGGGTTTATGAGTACCGTTCAGGTTGACCTTTGTAGGCATTCCTAAGTCTAACCTCCATAAAGGTATAAACGCTGACATAACGAAGTTCACAGGAGCATAGAAACTGTTCTCTGGGCCTAGGGTGACCCGAATACATATAACTCTAAGGTATGAAGATACCTGGGGTGAATTTCCTAATAGAAGGGGGCTCTCAATGCGTGAAGATAGTGAGCGACAATGTCAAAATCTTAGCAGACTGTAAATATCAATAACAAGAGCGCCTTTACCTTGTTTCGGAAATAACACCACACACATATACGCCTCCAGGCGTTAAGAATCATTAAGGGAATCCTCGCTAACTAAACTAGCACACATGAGGATAGCCATTTCCCAACAACAGATCACAGACGTTGAAACAACGATCTGCTCTGCACGAAAAACTTCGGTACTCTGCAGAACGGAAGCCTTTCCAAAAACCCCTTCACTCTAGACATGCGCAGAAACCTAGACCTCCTGATTTCAACTCAAGCGACCCGATGATGGGCACATTCCAAGAAAGATACTGAGTAAAACGCACCTTATATGGACAGGGAATAACTCAACTCAGGTTGCGAAGCATTTCCAAGAAAAGCTGAACATATTCTAACCATACAAGGAGAACAGCCAGCCGTCGATCTAAGAATAGACCGGCAGTTAAAGTCACAAGAAAAAGTAACAACGATAGTCAAAAAGTAACCTCAGTTTACCAAGAGTTATGTACCTTAGACTACCTGGTAAAAGTGTGCAAGCAAAATTATATGCGCAACAGTCGCTGACCGAATTCTCTATTGCTGCATCTTTGGGTCCTGTGCCTTATCTGATTTATTATTATTTTTCTTTATGCGACTCACATTGCTGAGGTATTATGTTCATAAAAGATCAATAGAATGAATGAACAGGACAAGATATTTCAAGCGACATGATCACAAGTGCCATACGACATGATACTTGAAAACGACCAGAAGAACATTCTGTATCAAGATATTGTCTCGAAATGTTGTGGTTCAGAAAGTAAATTTACAGATGTGATCTATATTAGATGAATAAGAGACATTAGGAATTGACTTGCCGTTGGTTACATTTTTTTTTAATTGAACCCTATTCAGGTGTTACTTAATTACTTACTTAGTCATTCCCTTCTACCCTAGGGTGTAGAAATTTGCCAGAGAGAGCGCCATACTAGCCAATCAGGTGTCTTCCTCCTGGCCTTGTTCCAATCTAGTCCTCGGTCATTAATGTCTATTGTTGTCTTCCTCTTGGCCTTGTTCCAATCTAGTCCTCGGTCATTAATGTCTAATGTTGTCTTCCCAGCGAACTATGGTTCGTCCTGGACGTCTTGATCTATTCTCCCATTCTGCAGACATGGACAAACCATCGTAATTGGGACTGTTCTACTTTAGTCTGCAGGGTCCGGGTTTTGAGGCCATGACGTATCGTTCGGTTGCGCATCATGTTACTTCCTGTTACGTCAACAACCTTCCTCGGATACCTCGTTTCTGAGGTTAGGAGCTGACTTTTTGTAGGTTGTTGTCATTGCCCAATGCACATAGATGGTGTGTTATACAGCCATCCTTGTCTTCTTGCAAATTTCGCACACTTGTGATACAACTTCCATGTCGTGTTTTGGAGACGCTAGGCAGGTCTAGGGGAAGCTTAAGGGTACTGAATGATTGACGTGTAATGAAAGAAATTGGCTAAGATCAATAATCTGTCACAATGTTAACGATCTAAAAGAGTTGTCTTACATTGGATCTGACACTGTGGAAATACGAAGGACAAAAAAAAAATACAGCAGAGACAGTAGAAAGCTGAGAGACATGATCAGTTCAGCTATACTACACGGCAGGAGCCGCGGTAGCGCAGTGGTTAGTGCACTGGCTTCCTAGCTCGGTGGTCCATGGTTCGATCCCCAGTTGAGGTGGGATATTTTTGACCGCAAACGGCTCAGGGGTTGACCCAGCCTCATGAATTGGGTACCAGAACAACTCTGGGAAGGCTAAGGCGGCCAGCGCGATGCTGACCACATCACCCCTAGTGTGCCGATGGTCAAGAAAATACGGGCCTAACACCTTATTCCCAATATGCCTCAATAGGCGTGTAACGGGATCCTTTTCCTTCCTTCCATACTACACGGCACTTGAATGTGCTAGCGGTGATTAAATGTTAAAGAAATAGAAGTAACATAAATAAAATAGCCGCTGAGCGTCTTCTGCAACAGTGCCCAACATATGAGGAACAGATCAAGCACTTCTGACCTTCACCAGTATCATCTTTTAAGATTGGTTTATACTACGATGGTTGAATGGAAAAAAAAACACACACACACAAATAGTAATACGTCTTACAAGGAGAAAGGACAAGAAAAATCTACGTTGCGGCCACAAGGCCTTCGTCAAGGACAGACAAACAAAAGACAGGAGGGAAAGAAAATGAGAATTAAAAAGAGAACATGAAACTATAAAAATAAGAGAAAAAAATACTCCCTTATGTCAAGTCACATGCAGCAAGATGGCTGCCACTAAACCGGAAAGCGGAAGTCGATAGTACATAAAAAATAAAAAAATTATAAATAATGAAAACAAGGACTGGAAATAGGTTGAGGGAAAAAAATAAAAAATAAATAAATAAATATAAAAAATAAATATATTAATAAATAAATAAAATAATAAATAATTTTTTTTAAAGAAAAAAAAAAAAAATATATATATATATATATATATATATATATATATATATATATATATATATATATATATATATATATATATATATATATATATATATATATATATATATATATATATATATATATATATATATATATATATATATATATATATAAAATAAAAAGTAAAATAAAATAAAATAAAATAAAAGTAAAAAATAAAAAAATAAAAATATAGGCGATATACTACGATGGCGTTAATTTCTCATATTGGCCATTGGTTTATACTACGACGGTGTTAATTTCTCATATTGGCCATTGGTTTATACTACGATGGTGTTAATTTCTCATATTGGCCATTGGTTTATACTACGATGGTGTTAATTTCTCATATTGGCCATTGGTTTATACTACAATGGTGTTAATTTCTCAAACTGGCCATTGGTTAATACTACGATGGTGTTAATTTCTCATAGTGGTCATTGGTTTATACTACGATGGTGTTAATTTCCCATACTGGCCATTGTCAAATTACAGGTGTTACCTGTTTCTTGTCACAAACATTCCATATGTAGGCTATATAATAAATTTAAAAAAAAACTATGTATAAAACTGTTTTCGTGTATTCTTTGAGCATTGCATGTTTGTTCTGTGAGTATCTGGTATTGTCTGATGGCTGTGTCTTTATTCTGTAAGAAATTGGAATAATGTGTAGCATGAGAACTGTGCATCTTTTCTGTGAGAGCGAGAAATTTACATAACTTTAATCGAGGGGAGATACAGAAAGCAAAAGTTTAAATTACAATAATCTGAACTGAAAGGGGGGGGGGGGGGGGGGAGGAGGAGAAAGAAATGAAAGCTTGAATAATATATTTAAAGAATAAAACAAGAAGGATATGATTACAAAAAAAAATTGAATTAACTTTCTCTTGTTCTTACAAAAGTTATAAACATCCACTTGATAATATCCACAAAGTAACACCATCAGATAAACACATTAATGAAAACTTCAGACCACAACATAGTTGTAATAAATGATGTCGAAAGACAAACATGACTAATGCTGTCCAATCTCTAACGACAGGTCGCAGTGTGAGAAATATTATAATCAAAAACAGTTCAGTGATGTATAAAACCTGACAACATGGAATATTCAATCCAGGCTGAAACATGGATGATGTCAAGTAAAACTATATATATATATATACATATATATATATATATATATATATATATATATATATATATATATATATATATATATATATATATATATATATATATATATATATATATATATATATTTATATATATATATATGTGAGTGTGTGTGTAGTGGTAGTATGTCCACATGTTTTAATCCTCTTTATATTTATTTTTACTTCTTTCTCCGTATGTCTTTTGTCTCCCTCTGTTTCTCATACCTGAGAGATTACACAATAAGGACTGCCTCGTAATGCTATCAGCTGATTTCTCTCAATGCGTGTACTATCCATTACCTGGGTCATCTGTTCACATCTTGTTCTACTAGTGTCTGTCTGATTCTTTCTATCCCAACCCGTAGTTCCACAACGGAGACAACAGATGTTACTTGTACTGAATATGAGAGTAAAACCACGTGATCTAACAACATCACTAATATATGCACCGAACTAAGACTAGAGATAAATGGGAAAACATATGGAGAAGAAAACTGGATTCAGACATGAAACGAAGACACGGAAAGACCTTAACATTGGGTATCGTAGGGGAGGAAAGCTTGGAACGTTTATTGTTGAAAGTCATTGAAGTAGGATACACGAGAATGTCATAAATGAGAAGTGGAATTTTTGCATCTTTTAACTATACAAATGGTGGACCATTCTTCTTCCTCCAAAATTAAAAAAAAAAATTAAAAACTAAAAACTTTGGGATCCCGTCACGTGCCCAACCTGCCTCACCCTAGTTACGCCACTGCTTCTAGGGCACATACTCTTGACACAGGCACTGCATAAGAATGTCTATCACAAATTTAATAGTTTATCACTTCAACAACATAACATTATTCCGTTGCAGTTTGTTCAATATTTATTTGAAAAATACTCGGTTATACGTCGGTTATGCCAAGATGATGACAACTTTCTATGCCGAGCACAAGAAATGTTGGACTTCTTCCGTAACAGACAGTATTCAGAAGATGTTCTTACCTCTGCCTTAGAGCGTGTTCTCCCTATCTCACGTCTAGAGGCCCTCAAACCCCGCCAAAATACCTCCTCTGATAGAGTCAAGTTAATAATGACTTATCACCCTCACAACACTGCTGTCAAAAGGATCCTGTATCGTCACCTACATCTCCTCCAAGCTGACCCGATGGCGCGGGAAGTGTTTAAGTGAGCCACCCTTGCTGGCATATAGACGGGACAAAAATTTGAGGGACCTCATAGTCCACAGCCGTTTGAAAACCGTCAACGATGGCCACTTTGGAACCAAGCCATGTAACCGTACACGATGTAAGACATGTCAGTATGTAATCGGAACACGTTCAGTCTCGTTCCCTAACGCCAAGTTCACCATCACCCATGGCTTCACATGTGAGTCACGCAACGTCATTTATGCTATTATATGCAAACGTTGCACCATTACTTACATCGGTCAAACAGGCACACGACTGGGCGACCGATTCTGCAGACACCTCTACGACATCTCTCAGTTTAAATCCACACCTGTGGCCATCCACCTCAATGGCCCGGACCACCACGGTGCCACTGACATCCAGGTGACAGGCATCAGATTCTGTTCCTCGGACGCCAACAGTCGGTTTCGCCAGGAACAACGCCTCATCCATTTAATGGGTTGCCTCAAACCACACGGTTTGAGTACCCAACATTCTTTTGTCTGAGACGCCTTTCTCTATCGAGTCCCAGTTGTGTCACGCCTTTTTTTTTTTTTTAAATTTATTAATTATTATTATTATTATATATATATCTTATTTTTTTTAACTTATTTATTTTATTATTTTTATTTTATTTTATTTATTTATTTATTTTTTTTCCTCACTCTTTTCCAGTCCTTGTTTTCATTATTTCTTATTTTTTGTTTTTAAAAAGACTTCCTATTTCCGGTTTAGTGGCAGCCATCTTGCTTCACATGTGACTGGACATAAAGGGAGGTTTTTTTTCTCTTATTTTTATAGTTTCATGTTCTCTACTTAATTCTCATTTTCTTTCCCTCTTGTCTCTTGTTTGTTTGTCCCTGACGAAGGCCTTGTGGCCGCAACGTAGGTTTTTCTTGTCCTTTCTCTTTGTAAGACGTATTACTATTTGGGTGTGTGTATATATATATATATATATATATATATATATATATATATATATATATATATATATATATATATATATATTTTTCCCCATTCAACTATAAAGAATATACTTGCTTAAGCTAGACCTCTTCAAATTCTTGTTCTACCTACGATAGGAAATCTACGGACAAATTGCACTTTTGAAAAAAGCCGCCCGGAAGCCAAATCTTAAGGTGAAAAAGAGGACAAATCCGGGGGACAGAGGACAGATGGTCACCCTATGCTGCAGCGCCCATGCTGCAGAATCGTGTACATCTGCATAGGTTTCGTGTGTGGGGTCCGTCCAGTGGCGGCTCTATGCTACATAAGGAGCGAAACGGAGATCAGTATGTAAGGATTCACAAGGACGGTCTGTGATATTGCAGGTGGCCTATTTGGATCTTGTTGGTGAGGCCTATAAGTTGTATGAAAAATAAAGCAATATCTAAATTATATTCAGATATATAACAAAGAAAAGACAGAAAGAAAAGAACTATCGTTGTACTCGGACGACACGCCTGAGTACAAAGCGACTAATATGAAAGTATACATGAGGTTGGCAGCCTCACCATATAAAACAAATTGCCACATAAACCCCTGAGGCAGGAGTATCTGAATACTTGGTATATGCGTCATGTAAGGGAACCAGCTATAGTGGTGGATACATGCTCCGTAAGGGGCGTAAAAGAAAATGAATAAAGTGATATTTATTAGCTTATATGTTGATAACACCAGAAACATTAAACACCATAACGATGAGAAAGGAAATGAAAAGAAAGAAACAGAAGCGAAGTCCCCCAGGTTAAAGTAACTATATAGCGAATAGTACAGTCAGCTGGACAAGGAAGTTAAACGCCAAACCGAGCCAACAAAAGGAATTTCCTAGACGATCTTGCAAGACAGGCAGAAGAGGCAGCACAGAGAAATGAACAAAGCACAGTATACAAAATAACTAAAATCATCAGTGGAAAACGAGGTGCAAACAATATTATTAGTAAGAGATAAGCAAGGAAATCTCATCACGACAGCAGAGGGACAGGAAACAAGATGGGCACAGCATTTCAGAGAAACTCTGAACAAGGAACCACCAGAGACACAATTGAATGTTCCTGAGGCTGAAAACGATCTAGATGTTAATACAGACATTCCACGAAAAGAAGAAATCATCACAGCAATCAAAGGGTTAAAGAATGGAAAAGCTCCTGACCATGATAACTTAAATGCAGAGCTATTTAAGACAGACCCTGAGCTAGCAGCAGAACTATTAGAACCACTATTTGCACAAGTCTGGAAAACGGGGACAACACCAACGGAGTGGAACAAAGGAATAATTGTCAAATTGCCCAAGAAGAGAGATCTTGCAGACTGCAATAATTGGAAAGTAATCACTCTTCTCTCAGTTCTCAGCAAAATACTAGGCAGGATAATTGTACAGAGAATTTCAAAAGCAATAGACCACAAAATGAGGAGAAAACAAGCAGGATTTAGAAAGAACAGAGGATGTGTAGATCATATATTTACCTTCAGGAACATCATAGAGCAGTGCTCAGAATGGCAGAGACAGCTGTACATTAATTTCGTTGATTTTGAATAGGCTTTTGACAGTATAATAGGGACAGTTTATGGAAAATACTGAGGGCTTATGGAAATCCAAGCTGCATAGTTGTTACAAAGTGGATTTAAGTCTAGAGGTTGTCTTAAGATAGAGACAAGACCCTAGTAGTAAGAAAGTCCGAGAAGATAGAATTTTGATGGAAATGACGTGACTGTGGAAAGATTAAACTATTGGCTCAAGGGTGAGAACCTGGATTGACCCTCCCTTGCCCCTTCGTGCCTTCAATTGCTATAGCCTCATCCCCTCTGACTACCTTTAAATAAAAGGAGATAAGGATTGTCTAAGACAACAGACACACTATACAGACGAAATATACGTACAGTACAGTAAAGAGCCTGATCCAGTTTGCAATATATATATATATATATATATATATATATATATATATATATATATATATATATATATATATATATATATATATATATATATATAGTTTATTTAAACAATTAGCAAATAAAATTCATCACACAGCAAAGAAATAAATATCGTGCACTGTTGCACAGACCTGAAAAGCAAGGAAACAATTAAATAGATAGCCACCAATAAAAAACCCACAACCACATTCACTCTGTCAGTCACACTGCTGGGGAACAAAAATAGAATGATTAAATGATTGAAACCACAATCTAACTTGTGGGGCATCGACCTTAGCCACCACTTCCTAATACTATAATATTTCCTACTGTCTCTGTCCTGCTGACTCTGCCTAAACGAATGTTTACACAGCTTCCAACTTGTTAGGCGATATGCGCCTCTAACTAAAACACTGGACTGCAACTAGTAGACTTTTGTTGTTGTTGTTGTTGTTGTTGTTGTTGTTATCGATATCCCATAGCTGCTGAGCATATCTACTATTGGCAGCCCAATGCCATTCTTAAAAAAGTGCAGGTTTTCTGCAGTTGTTTTAATGTTCCATATAGTGAGTTGGTGACTGTCAGGGGTGTCTGTAAAAGTTTTTTCCTGACGTTTGTGAGTGATGGACACTCCATGAGGAGGTGTCTGGTTGTTTCATAGGGAAAAGAGCAGTGTCTACACATGGGTAGGTGCTGAGGGTTGATACGGTTTAGATGGCTATTGACTCCTGTTCGAAACTGAAAGATAAGACTTTGATTTCTCCTGCTGAGTCTGCTCATGTTGTCGTTGTCTTTTGGGCAGGTCATTTCATTAAAGACATTTCGGCCAGTCGGCCCATTCGCCTATCTGTTCAGCCAGATTTCCCTTGTGTTGTTTTTGAGAATCTGCTTGACTGTTCTCATGCTGCAGGGTCTGTCTTTTTGTTGTTTAGAGGCTCCTGCTTTTGCAAGTCTATCAGCTGTCTCATTTCCAGTTAGATCACTGTGTCCAGGGATCCACTGTAGGGTTGCACTGATGGAGTAGGCTGTGGTCAAATTGTGAACCGCTTTTCCTATAAGAAAAATGTCTTTGTTTTCATATGGAGTCTGTTTAAGTGCTTCCAGAACAGACATGGAGTCACTGAAAATCACTATATCTGATGGCTTTCGTTCCATAAGGTCAAATTGTTGGTGTAGTAATTCAATGGTTGTCTTGATGGCCTCAGCATCCGCTTCATAATTTGAGCAATTCTCACCACAGGAGTTACAGAACTCATAAGACCCATCCAGGTACCATATGCAGACGCCGCCGTATCCTGCAAAACAGGTGGTCTTGAAAGCTGAACCATCTGTGTAGGCCTGGATTGCTGACGTTGGGTAGCTGTTTATGGTCTCCAAGGAACACGTCTTCAAGATTGTGGGTAGTGTTTCCTTGTTGGCCGTTTTATCTATCAGTTGTGTTTTGAAAGTTGGTTGATGGAAGTTTTCCCAAGGGTTGGTCCAAAGCTAGTAGACTTTTAAAACATCTATTACTCAGAGGCTAACCTCTAAGGATATCATCAGATCCTACTGGTCCCGGCTATCTCCTCTCTCTCTCTCTCTCTCTCTTTCTCTCTCTCTGCTTCAGTGTCCTTCTGACGCTCTCGACATCTGCTGAGGTGGTGTCTCCGTTACGCCTTCTCTCGTTGACTTTATCAGAACCAGGAATGTTCACCCTCACTTCTGATTTCTGACGACTGCACTGGTGACTTGATTATCAAGCACGAGGTACTTGACTAAAATATAGAAGCTCCTCTGCTGCTGAATAGCTTCTCTGACTTGCTCCGTTAACCCGCTTAGGGTTTAGAGGAACACAGCATTGATTTATGGCTGTATAAATCTTGACTAATCTCCCGGACACGTTGCCGTTGTTGGAGTGGTATAATGAGCTAAGTGCTCTGGATTTTAAGACACTTCTCGTTTCCCAGATGAAGAATGACTTCACTGCCTGAGATCGTAGGTTATATTCTGGCGCCTCTAGCGATATCGAGCTCTCGGCTCCTGCAATGCCAACCTTGCCGTTGGTAATTTGTATGTGACAAATTACACTCTTCAACTGTACCGTGAACCGCAGTTTATCGCGTTTTCTTCCGCGTGCAGCAGAACGATAAATGCTAGATTCACGGTAGTGAATCTCCTCAGAAAAAGGGGGTCCGTTAAAAGACCGCTCGGGTTTATATACAAGAAAATCCGCGCGGACTTTCGGCCTACGTCATAGCTATAGCATCTTACTAACCCAATGGAATCACTTACAAAGTTATAACGGGGTCTACGCCAATAGATTTAAAAGCACGTCATGACATGTTTATCCCAACCGCGCGCGTTTCCCACTTACGTCATATTGTTTAACGTCGCCTGTTGGTGTGAGCCAACCAACGGAAAACTTTCATCCCTCCCAATAAATCCTCACGTGCTGATAACAAAGAAATGACCGTGACAATTCCAACAAAGAAAACCCTACCTGATCGCGATAAATTTAAAGAAAAGAAAACTGGAGCGAGTATAAACTAAGCCTAACGTCATAAACGGAATTAAATACCTACAGAAAAAGACCAAATACAAAATTAATTGAGAAAGAGAAGAAGACTGGGCCACTGGAAGAACAGAATTACAGTACTGCATCACAATAGTGTCAATCATAACAGGCCTCTATGCCAACTTTACGTGTAGCGTTGGGCAGAGCAACCTAACCTTCGAGGTGAAGACAGGAGTACGACAGGGATGCTCCTTATCAACCACTCTATTTTTAATAGTCATAGATTGGGTGATGCGCCAGACAACAGAGGGCAGTCGAAGAGGAATAAGATGGACTACATTTTCTACATTAGAAGATCTGGAATATGCAGATGACATTGCACTACTAGCACATTCACATCAACACATGCAGGAAAAAACGGATAGACTTAATAAGTATAGCCAGCAGGTGGGCTTTAACATCAATCTAAAGAAGTCAGAAGTCATGACGCTCAATGTGAGCAACCCTGAGCCCATATCAGTAAGGAATCAGCAACTGGAACAGACAGACACCTTCACATACCTAGGATGTATAGTAACACCAGACGGCGGAGCAAGCAAAGACACCAATAACAGAATGAACAAAGCAAGAACAGCCTTTTTTAGTCTAAACAACATCTGGAAGTCCTCTCAGTACAGCACAAGGACAAAATTAAGATTATATCAGAGCTGTGTTCTTTCTGTGCTTCTCTATGGTGCGGAATGCTGGAGAGTTACAGAGAAGGAAATGTCGAAATTGTCATCATTTCACACATGCCTAAGAAAAATTCTTTTGGACGAATACCATCACCAACCAAGATCTGCTTACTCGAAGCAAGCAAGAGGACATGCACACCATCATAGCTGGCAGAAGCTGGAGCTGGGTTGGCCATGTCCTCAGAAGAGACCCCGATGCCATCACAAGAACAGCTATGCTATGGACCGCTGAAGGAAAGCGAAAGAGAGGCCGACCAAAAACAACTTGGCGGAGGACTATGGAGGCTGAGATGCAAAGAATGAACCAGAGTTGGGGCACTGTACGAATGATGGCCACCGACCGAGCAAAGTGGAATCAATTTGTTGTTGCCCTACAAGACGCCACCAGGCGTGATGGCCACTGACTGCTTTGACGGTCGGCGGCTAAGGATCAAAGAAGAAGAAGATGTTGACAATACCAGAATTAAAATACAACTATACTGTTAAAGAAATATTTCTTGTGTTCTGGTCTGTAAAGTCTTTCCAAAGTCTGTCGAGATTAAGTTGTTTACTTCGTTATGATAATTTTACATCATGAGTTTTACTTAATATAGACTACAGATAAGAATTTATATCAGTTTTATTGTTCTTTTGCTCACTATACTAATCGTAAATATTTTTCGGTCTCCAAGAGAACGAAGCTTATTTTTTTACTCCCGTTCTGGGCCACTCTTTGAATGCCAATCTTCTTCGTCTATGATCTTTGGTTACTACCTGACAAAGCAGTCACGCCTGGTGGGCAGCATCAAACTGTATCCACCTTGCACGGTCGGTAGCCTTTCTTCGTGTGGTGCCACAGCGCTGGTTCATGGTTTGCATCTCTGCATCCATAGTTCTCATCCAGTTAGCATTTGGCATCCCCTGCTTGTCACGGGTTGCCTCCCCTTAGCTCTGAACTAGTAGTTCATCAGTGGCCAAAACTCAAGAGGAGCTAATGTGTGTCTTCAAATGTGTCTACCTTCGCACAAGATTACTCTTGGCAGAGTTGTTGGTAGAAGGATATTAATGCTTCTACCTCAAGGGAGTATTCACAAAATATTCAGAAAAGCGAGAACAATACTGCATGAGGCTCAGCAAATGTTAACTACCGGGTGTTAATGACTAACAGCTTCTACTACGCCAGTCGGGAATCCAATGTATGCTGTAGAAATGCTAGTTAATTATCTCGCTGGCAAAGCCAATAGATTTTATTACCGCTTGCGTGAAACTAACGTCACAGTTCAAGCCTAGCCTTCAAAGCAAGAGAGTACGAAGAAATAAAAACGTGTAAAAGAATACACAAAGGCATAAAAGTGAAAGAACAATGTAGTAGCATGGCAGAAACGCGACGTCACAAGTTGCAGATCCCCCCCCCTTTTTTTTATCGACACGCGTTCTTAGCACATATTCACGCTGTTAGAATCGTCAGCCGATATAAACACACACACACAAGTCGCATTTCTAGCTAGAAGTAGTGCTAAAGTAGTGATTCTACAAACGTTTTGTTACAAATTTGGTAACGTACTACAAGGATCTGCTGCGCTCTGCATCAGAGCGATAGTTAAAAATAAAAGAAAAAAATTAAGGTTAACGTGAGATTTTTTGAATATGCAGTACTGAATTGGGGGGTGAGACGGAGTATCGGACTAGGAGTGTCACGAGTCGTGTTTACATATTTGAATAGGAGAGATAGGAAATAGTCTTTTGAAGCATTGTAGAAATAAAACGATACTAGGCATTAGAAATAAATACAAGAATAAAATAATGTAATGACTGTGCGATAGATAACAACAGGATCAATAAGTATGTATCAGAATTTAAAACTATTAAGAAATAAAGAAGTTGGATAGAAGACAGATAGACGAATGGACTTGAAAATCTTTCTCAGTTTGCCCGTAGTGGGGGTAGAGGGGAAGGAGTCCTAATTTTGAATATTTGAGGTCAGTTTTGAAAAAGAACGCTAGAAGCCAAACGGTCCCTGATTGGCTGTAGTGTAATATACTAACGATTGAATAAAAACAATTAGTAGTTGGTATTCGGGGCCACTTGTTAAAAAGAATTCATTCACTAAAGTTGTTTTAAGACAAGAAAGGAGTAGATTCTTGTTTGCTATTCTGCACTAGCAGCGATCTGGATGGTTGCCATATATCGCAATATTCAACTGTTTAGTATGTAAATTTCTTTGATGCGGGTTTCTTGTACGATTGAAAGTGAGCCCAGGAGATCAAATACCTGACCATAAGTTCTGCAGTGAGGCCATATCTACTGAGTGCCGGCACATAACTATATTACAAGAAGCAGTAACGTGACTTGGCAGTGGAAGCTGGCATTGTAGTGTGGGAAAACACAGACTCAATGATATTTGTGAATTAATTGCTGTAAATATTTATATTATCATTTTGAGTTGATTATTCTGTGTCGAAAAGAATAACAAAGATACAGGAAAATAAATTGTAAAAAATATGTTAAATTGAAAACTTAACCAGTGACTTGTTTAATCATTGTTTATTAGTAATAGGTGTAGTTGTAGTCCTGTTTATACACTCCATCACACTGCATATACCCTAGACACTTGCTAGACAACATACACACCCCATTACACTTCAGTAGGGGAAGATATATAATCGGGTGAGGTCATTGGTGGAAGCAGACAGGTTCCCTGTAAACTTATATGAATTTAATAAACCTCAGGGGCTTGCATAGCTGACCTCACACCAGATAGAATTAAAATTAATAATATTTATAGAATAACACCAAATTCACCACATAAATTGGGACGCTCTTCCGGGATTAATAGTTTTCTTAATACCCTACATAAATTGAGTAAGCACAGAAAGAACACAGCTCTGATATAATCTTAATTTTGCCCTTGGGCAAAAATTGGTCCCATGTATCAGGTTTCTCATGTGCCAGCTTTCTCAGGATAGAAATGAGAGTCCCATTGAACCTCTCTACCTGGCCGTTCCCTTGGGGATGGTACGGGCTACAATGAAAGAGCTTGGCCTGGAAGAGCCTGAAAACTTCTTCCGTTAGTCTCCCCTTGAACTGAGAGCCGTTATCAGTCAAGATTTGGTGCGGGAAATCTAACCTTGTGAATATGGTGAGTAATGCCTCTGCCACATGCTTTGAATCTATGGATGACAGGGCTACCGCCTCTCCCCACATCGAACAAGTGTCCACCAGAGTGAGAATATAACTGTTCCTCCTCTTGGTTCTAGTGAGAGGTCCCACAATATCCACTGCAACCCTCTCAAAAGGGGTTCCCACTATGGGCATCACCCCTAGAGTTGCAGGAGCAGTCCAATGCTTTGGAGCTACCCTTTGACACTCTGGACAGGATTTCACATATCTTTTTATATCTTCGGTTATCCCTGGCCAGAAGTAATGACAAGCTATACGCTGTCCTGTTGCACTGATCCCCATGTGACCACTGAAAGGAATCGCGTGCCCTAGTTCCAACACTTTCTTCCTATACAAAGTAGGAAGAACCAACTGTCCGTGACCATTGGATCCAGTTCCGGCCTTCCTATACAACAGTTTATTCTTTATATAGTAGTCTCCTTTCGTAGGAGGTGTATGGCACTTAGGTAATTTCTTAAAGCACAGCTTGAGTGACGTATCTTCAGCCTGTGCCTTCCTCATCTCCTCTGGATGAGTATTTATAGGTTCATCCTCCTCTTTTCGTGACTGTGACCTGGTCTGCACTGTTTGCATGATCACAGGTTTCCTGGGATTCCCCAAGAATACATAACGACACCCCAATATCAGAGGGTAGATGGGTTCGTTTATCACTGATGCCTTGATTACTCCTTCCACATAGCGAGTTTTCACATGTATCCTGGCGATGGGAAGTGTCATGGTTGCTACATCCTTGGTTGCCGCTTGAATCTCCACTGTTTCTGGGGTGTATTGATCAGCTTGCACCAGGTGAGAACTCACAACAGAATCAAAATCCAATCCAGTATCGTAAAGGCACCTAATGGTGACACCATTACATACAACATCCTTACAAACTGGGGGTGACTAATGGTGACACCATTACATACAACATCTTTACAAACTGGGGGTGATAAGGTTTCTGCTGTCCACTAGGTTTAACCTTTAATCCCTTTCTCACCGTTTTCATTGCAGCAAAGTTAGGAAGTTTTCGAGTACACATTATGGTGTCATGATTATATTTCTTGCACCACTTACACCATTTAGTTCCCTGAGGGAAATTTTTCTTATCATTGAACTGCGGGTTTCTCTCACGTTGGTCAAACTTGGGCTTATCATAATAGGCTTTACCCTTATTAAACTTATCTCTGTGCTCAAATTTAGGTTGGTTGTGGTTTTGTGGAGCTTTATTATGGTCTATAGGCTTCTTCTTCATACTTGCTATCTCAGACTGGGCTGCCTGATATCGCTCAGCCCCATTTAAGATCTCCCCCAGCCTCTCAGCACCCTGTTCCGTGAGAAATTTTCTCAGGTCTGGAGCCATGGACTCTCTCAACTGCTCAGTCATAATCATTTCCTTTAAATCTTGGGTTTCCCCCAGAGCAGTCCATTTCTCCAGGTAAGTCTCCAGACGTGCAGAGAACTGGTGGTAATGTCTCTCCAGTCAACAGTTTTGCATTCCTAAATTTATTTCTGTAAAATTCACTATTTTTCTCATATCTAACTAGCAGAGCTTGCTTAAGGGGAGGTTTAACCCCCAAAAATGAAGAATTTCATTGAAAATATCAAATTTTAGATACATATTGCACTGGAAAGTACATTCATTTGCCCACATTTCTGTATCTTTATTTTTTACTAAAACCTTTGTGGATGATTTTATATAAATTTTTAAAGTATGTCAGGTAAGTGTATTTTTACCTAATTATATATGTAAAATATACAAATTGGTATATTTGTGATGCTATATTGCTTCTAATGCATGGATTTTAATTTCCGGTACCGTATTCATTTCCTTGAAGCAAACAGAATTCAAGTTTTTCAAACATAGTTTCATGTGTAAAAATAATTTTGACTGGCTAATTTTATTTTTTTTATTAACCATGGGGTCCTTTGATGGGTCATCGAAATAATAACGTGGCTGGAGGTATTCCCGTAGAGTGGTAGGGTACCTCCTTATACGCAAATAAAGCTGCAGGTAAGAACGAATCACAGGATTCTGGTTTCTCCTGTGCGAGCTTACATAAATTTGTAAGTAGAGTCCCGTTATATCTTTCCACTTGTCCAATCGATTGTGGATGATAAAATGTGCGGACGAGAATATTTTGAAAAATCCTAAAAACTTCCTCCATCAGTTTCCCTCTGAATTGTGAACCATTGTCAGTTAATATCTGATAAGGGTATCCTAATCTTGTGAATATTGAGAGCAAAGCCTCTCCTACATGTACTGAGTCTGCTGAGGGTAGAGCAATCGCTTCCCCCCGCAAAGTACATGTCTACCAGAGAAAGGATGTATTTTTTCGGAAACTGACAAAAAGCGCATACAGTCTGATGAAATGAAGAATTTAATGAAAAGTAAGCTGCAAAGTATGACACAGAACATGGAATCAATAAAGGAAAATACCAGAGATGATTCCTACATAGCAGGGGGATACTGAGGTGATTACATTTTGTGTAAAAGTGTAATTCCTCCCTTTTTTCTTAATTTTCTCAAAACCTCATTTTTCACACAAATATGCGCACGTTGCCCATGATTTTTCAAAAACTATTAGTGATACAGCAGTAAATTTTTGGCCACATGCTGTACACATAGTGCTTGTTAAAATAAACTAAAATAAATGATATATGTTAACAAAGTACAAAACTGTTCAGAAATAGCTAAGATACCCCCCCTTAAAAATTTCAACTTTTTTTCGATTGGTATGTTAAAATCCAAAAAAACTCAGATATCAAACCAATCAAAATTATTTTAGTATACAATCATTATCATATATTAACAAATGAAACAGCCAAATTTCATAACTCAAGTTGTACTCACATTTGAGATATCTTGGGCAACACAATTCCCAAAAAAAGCTAAAATTTGCCTATTTTTCACTGTTTTTCCGCCATAGATTGCAAGTTTTTAGTATATACCTCAATGTTTTGTATTTTTTTCAGTCATTTTGCTAGTATAAATGACCAGATATAGATATTAACTTATAATTTTGTGTTTTTCATTTTGGGGGTTAAACCTCCCCGATGTCCTTGGAGAAGGTCAACGGCCGATGCCTATGAAACTATCATAAAGACAGATTAATTGTATGAACTTTAGTTTAGCGAGGAAGAATATATTGATAATGGAACTGACTGGAAGGACGTATATTGCCATTAGGAACATTATGCCAGCCTTGCATCATCCTATTTTCTTATTGATCGTCCATGCATCAAACGTCTCGTCTGCTTTAATATCGTGTTTGTAACCGTGAATAAATACATTGAACTTTGAAGACAAGCCTTTGCTGTATACTTCAGTTTTGCAAAGTTCTATTGACATATTTGAAGTTAATTTTAGAATTCGCGTCATTAGCATGAACTGGCAGTTTCACCCATCATCGTCAACACCTTCAAACGTAATAACATGAAATCCGACTCCAACAATTGTCTAATGTTGTCCTCCCAGCGGACTCTGGGAATTCCTGGTGGTCTGGATCCATGGCTCTTAGTTTCGCATGTTTGGCAGGGTAGCCGATCTTCTCCCATATTGCAGACATGGCCAAACCATGTTAGTTAGGACTGTTCTACTTGGGTCTGCAGGGGTTGGGTTTTTAGGGCTTGACGTATCGTCTGGTTGCGGAACATGTCTCTTCGTGTTACTTCAACCACCTTCCTCAGATACCTCATTTCTGAGGTCTGGAGCTGGCTTTTGTGGGTTTTGTGCAATTGCAATGACTCATGTAATCAAAGATTAAAATTAGCAGTTAATGTACACGACATTACATATTAGGTATTAATAGTTTAAACAAAATAACAAGAGTCAATTTTACAGTTGGACGCTACAGACACAAGACTGGACGTTTTTATTTTTCGGTAAAAAACAGGAGATAAAAGTAAGAAATACAGGCTATGATATAAAGGCACTAAAAGTGGAGAAGAAAAAAAAAAGAATACATGTATCACGAGGAAAAAAGTAACAGGAAATAAACAATAAAAATTCAAAACAAGCAGAGAGAGAGATAGAGAAAGAGAGAGATAAAAAAGAAAAATAGAAAGAGATAGAGCGACAAGGATGTATATATATATATATATATATATATATATATATATATATATATATATATATATATATATATATATATATAGAGAGAGAGAGAGAGAGAGAGAGAGAGAGAGAGAGATGTAGAGAGATAAAGAGAGGTGAAGAGAAATAAAGAGATAGAGTGATAGAGCAACGTGGAGAGACAGTTTAGAGATAATGAGAGTGAAAAAGATAGAGACATAGAGAGACAGAGCTGGAGAGAACGAACGAACGAACGAACTTTATTTTCAAAGGGTTTAGAATTGGGCACGCAGGCCCGTCTAACATTCTGCCCTTCCTTTCTCTCTTCTTCCATAGTTAATCCATTTATTCTCACACGTATCCTAAATGTTACTTAAATAATAAAATAACAAAAAAGTACAATAAAATGAAATCCCAACATTGTAACAGTACAATAACAGTTACACAGGTTTACAGATGCGTATCATAATTTATACTAAACATGACAAAATTAACTTTAAAACCTACATATGATGTTATGTAATTATTTAAGAACATAACGAAATTAGGGTGGCATATAATCTGCACTCATGATGTATTTGAAAAGTCTGTGATTGAATGAATATGGACTAAGAGTATTTTTTAAGTCGTGTGGAAGAGTATTCCACAGATGAGCAGCAGAAAAAGCTAAACTTTTCTTGAATAAGTCGAGCCTAGGCTTGGGCATGTGTAATTTATTTAAGCGTTGACTGCGTCTTCCGCTGTATTTGAAAATAGGCCACAGATACGTTGGAGCATTCTGTGACAAGATTTTGTGAATAAATTTGGCTTTGTTGAAGAGAAGGCGCTTTCTTAGTGGTAATATGTTAAGATATGTATATGCGTCTACACACTGTGTGAGGTTTTTGTCTGAAATTAGGCGCACTGCACGTTTTTGTAATGAAAAGAGTCTTTTAGTGTTGGACATGGTGCAGCCATCCCAAATTGTGGAACAATAGTCTAGATGTGTTTGTATCTGGGATGTATAGAACATTTTTCGTGTCTCCTCATCTAGGAAATGTTTGATTTTAGCTAACTGGTAAACTTTTTGTGCCGTTTGTTTGGTCAGTGCTTGTACATGCGAATTCCAACTTAAATGTTGGTCAATTATGAGTCCTAGTGTTTTATATTCATTTACATTTTCAATTAAAGAGGTTCCAATGTAGAGCTGAAGTGTTGTTTTCGGCGAGTTTTGTAATTTTTGTCTAGTTGATATTATCATACACTTTGTTTTAGTGATATTTATTTGCATGCAGTTTTCATTGCTCCACTTAATAAGATTGTCTGTGTCGCTTTGTAATAATATTTCTAGCGTGTTGAAACTTTTATCACTAGTATAAATGATACAGTCATCGGCAAATAGGTCGCAGGATGAGTGCTCGATGTGTAGTGGAAGGTCATTTATGTAAATGGAAAAAAGTAGAGGGCCGAGAATAGAACCCTGAGGAACACCAGTGTCAATAATAGTTGGGCTTGACAAGGAGT
Organism: Oreohelix idahoensis; assembly: GCA_024509875.1. Lineage (NCBI taxonomy): Eukaryota > Metazoa > Mollusca > Gastropoda > Stylommatophora > Oreohelicidae > Oreohelix > Oreohelix idahoensis. The sequence continues at coordinate 95,929 of JAMPIV010002937.1, forward strand.
TATTGTACCACACTACTTGCTGTCTGTCGGACAGGAATGATTTAAGTAATGTCACTAGAGAAATTTAGAGAGAAAGAGATATAGGAAAAGATAGAGAAAAAGAGAGAGATGGAGAGAGAGAACAAAAATGCGAAATAAAACATGATAAAACAATGACGACATAAGAAAAACAGACTGAATTACATCCAAAATGCTGGATTGAAAGTCAATATTCGGCATGTCTTTGACAGAAGAAATGCACTACTTGTAAACGAGAGAGAGCGGACTTATACTGTTCAAATAAAGAAACGCAACTTTTTTGGTGTTACTTTTATAAAAGATATTCGCTGATTGGACATCAGTCAACGTATCGACTGTGTCCACCTGGTCATTAACTTTTCGTGGTTACCTGAATTGTACTCACCTCATGATTCGTGAGGTCATGAAAGAGGTCAAGGTCAAAACAACATTTTTGACAATAACTCGTGACAGGTTCATGAGAATCCCGTGAAACGTACTGAACACAAAACTCTCTGACCATATTATTGAATGCGTATAAAAGATTGATGCTCCTCGAATAAATTCAGTTGAAAATTCAATGCGCAAGTATGGCTCATCTCACTACAGAACAACGACTCATCATCATTGGACGTTTACAGACTGGACAGTCACAAAGTATAGTGGCCAGACAATTTAATGTGGTTAGAAGCCCCATTAGGCGCCTTTGGAGGCGATTTCAAGAAACTGGCTCAGTGGCAGACCGGCCGCGCAGCGGAAGGCACAGAGTCACAACGCCTGCCGAAGACCGCTTCATACGGCTGCGTCACCTCAGGAATCGACTTGCATCTGCGTCCTCCACAGTCCAGTCAATGTCAGCAGCTCATCGAATTTCAGATCAAACGGTCAGGAACCGGCTGCACGACTCTGGTCTTTGGGCTAGAAGACCCTACAGAGGTCCTGTTCTTACGGACCGGCATCGCCAGAACCGACTGCAGTGGGCGAACCAGCATCGTCAATGGACCGTTGGGAATGACTGGAGACGGGTTTGGTTTAGTGATGAATCATTTTTTGTGCTCCAGCGACACGATAGACGGAGAAGTGTTTACCGCAGAGTCCATGAGCGCTACACCCAGAACAGCGTTGATAAGGCTCCTCCACATGGTGGTGGAGGTGTACTGATGTGGGGTGCGATCAACTTCATGAGAAGAAGTGACCTGGTGCAAATTGAAGGACGTCTGAATGCCCAACGATACGTCGCTGAAATTCTTCGTCTTCACGTCCTTCCACTTCTGGCTGCACGAGGGTCGATTTTTCAGCAGGATAATGCTCGACCTCATGTGGCACAACTCACCACACAGTTCCTCGCTGACAACAACGTCCAATCCATTCCGTGGCCAGCCATGTCATCAGACATGAACCCCATAGAACACTTATGGGATGAACTCGACAGACGACTCCATCGGCGAGACGTGGCTCCAGCCAATCTCCGACAGTTGTCTCTTGCACTGCGGGAAGAGTGGGCAGCCATCCCACAACAACAGATCCAACGGTTAATCGGATCCATGTAAAGGAGATGTCGTTCTCTGATAGAGGCCAGAGGAGGCCATACACCTTACTGAAACGGAGGCCTCAGTCGCAAAGAATAAAAGTCCAAACCAAATTTAATGAACATCATTTCATTGTTAAAGTCTGAAAGTTTCTTCATGCCAAGATTGAAACATTAATTCCGTAAAATAAAATTTTGGTACAAGTTTGAAATGTGGAGTCCATTACCACTGCAATAATGTTGCGTTTCTTTTTTTGAACAGTATATATACTGAAGCACATTAAAAACGCACCACCTGTATAATCCAGGAACAAGGTGTGAAATGTAAATATAAGTGTTTACAAGTTTACGTATTTCGAATCTTTATTCATTTTCCTATGAATCCATGCTGGTCATTAATTTGTACGAGTACATTTGATTGTTATGAAATTCATTGCATTCTGTGCACTCAAGAGAGAAAACCGAAAATGCAACCAACAAAAAAATTCATTCACACTATCCTCAGTATCTGGTATGTCCACCGTGTGCTTGCAAACAAGCTTGGCAGCGGCTCCGCATGGAACGCACAAGTCTCTGAAAGAAATTCCGGGGAATCAAGACCCATTCACGTGTATGAGCAGCTTCGAGCTATTGCAGATTAGCTGGAGAACCTTGCCTGTAAACTCTGCGTCCAAGCTCGTCCCACAGATGTTCTATAGAGGACATGTCTGGTGATAGGGCAGGCCAATCAATCGTCACAATGTTCTGCTGCTGTAGATATTGCTGCGTAATGCATGCGGTGTGCGCACGTGCGTTATCCTGCTGGAGAAGCTACAAGTCTGGATAATTTGTGAACGCAGGAGCAACCAATGCATCCAGAACCTCATCTCGATATGTCACAGCATTAACATTTCCACGGAAGACGTGAAGAGGCAAACGATGGTGAAAACTGAATCCTCCCCAAAAGTGAATACTGCCACCTCCAAATCGGTTGTGCTGACGAATACAGCAATCTGCAAAGCGCTCTCCACACCGTCGCCAAATCCGCATGCGTCCATCAGCAAAGGATATGTTGAATCTGCTCTCGTCTGTGAATAGGACAGCATTCCACTGCAATCCAGTCCATCTGACATGTTGCTCTGCCCATTGCAGGTGCTGCTGACGATGTCTGTGATTTAAGTTTGGCCCAACATAAGGTCGTCTTGCAGTAAGGCCTGTATCTCTGAGTCGTCGTATGACTGTCATTCGAGAGACTTGCCCACGTCTACCCACTATTGCTCTTGCTGTTTGACTTGCCGGGAGAGAACGATTCCTTAGGTGACTCAGCACAATATGACGATCTTGCGCAGGGGTAGTAACTCGTGGTTGGCCACTCCGAAGTCTATCCCGGGCACTGCCAGTGGTTCCGTAACGTTCATTGAGACGTACAATAGTGCTGTGGTGGCAATTCATCCTTCTGGCAATGGCCCGCGAGCTCATTCCGGTCTCCAACATACCAATGGCTCGTTTGCGGTCGTTTTCAGATATTCGTGGCATTTACATGTACTGGGTGTTTTGTCTTAACGGCTTTTTTATACCGAGTATACTGCCACAAGGCGTACACATTTTCAGGGTCATAGCTGTTGGGAATCGTGTTGCACGTGTAACTTTCATTGTTTTCATGTAGTCTGTACACAAACCCGTGGGTTGAATCATGCACCTTCCATTCCAGCAGCCATTCGCACTCTACCTCATGACAAACACGGTGAAAATCCATTCCCACACTTTTTTTTTAGCTTCTCGGTATCATGATATGTAATAGTGGTGCGTTTTTAATGTGCTTCAGTATATGTTTATTAAAAGTTTTGGAGCCAAGTTTAAGGAAGTCAACCCATTTTCTTATGCAAAGTCTTGGCTACTGGTAGGAAGACCTTCAACAAACGAGATCACCTACCCTAACCAGGAGACACACGAAAGCAGTGCACATATGAGTAAGACTAGATTAGGGCTCCCTACACTAGGGTTCCCATAATGTTTTGTTTAAAAACCGGGACATTTTCAAATTTGTACCTAAAAAACCAGGGACATTTTGTAAAAAAAACGGGACATGTTAAAAATTAAGGTAAAGCACAAACAAATCTATTATATGTTGCACTTAAAATAAGATACTGGTATAAAAATATACACATTAACTAACACAACTTCCACTTTAAAAAAGAATTATAAATTACAAACATAATTAGAAAAATCGCACCTTTAAAAAATACACAATAGTCAAGTTTATATTTCAGATTCATCAGAATATTTATCAGATTTATGGGCCTGTTCAAGAAGTTTTTTTTCTTCTGATATTCGGACATAGAATTCAGCACAAGAGAAATCCTTAAAATGGGTCTTTATAATGGTTAAAGCTTTCACTGTCTCAATTTTAAGTCGGTTTTTTTCGTCTGTCCAAAACGCATTTATTAATGAAAAAAACACGTTCAACAGCTGCATTGGATCCTGGCAGTGCCAAACAAAAACTAACTAGGCATTTCAGGTTCTCAGCATTTATATCCTGCTTTGTAAAATGAGCGAACATCTCACACCATTTTTCACTGACACTTTGATCCTTCAGTTCACTCCACACATCAAATTTGCTTTCACAATATTTTTTCACACATGCAAACTCATCAAAAAAGTCCTCTTCATTCACAGTAAAATTTGGTGACACTGTCTTCATGAATATGTAGCTTTCTTGGATGTTCTTCCAAGTCACAGACTCTTTTCCCTTCAAAATGATCCAATCCATAGACTGAAGAGGCGTAAGAAATGGTGTACACCACTCCTGCATAGCTTTGAAACTTTTCAACTGTTATGTGTCCTTCTTTTTCTAATTCTTGCAACTGATTTCTCACAGTAGTGGTAAGAAACTTTTCTGCCTTCCTGTAGTTTAATTTTTTCACCAGTTTGTTTACTTCATCCTTCACTTCAATTACTGTTGTCTCTTGCTTTTCAACACATTTGATGGTATCAGAAAAGGTTTTTAACTGGCTGGCAATGAAATGCAGGAATGTAATTGAAAGTGGATTTTCAAAGAAATTTTTGAGACTGGTAGGACATTTGTGAATGGAAAGGAAATATGACTTCAATGCAGGGAAAATGTCAATAACTCTCTGGACTGCAGGCAAGAGAGAGAGAGAGAGCCATCTTGTCTTGCTGTTACCCAAAACAGTTTTATATTCTGTATTGGTGAATTCGCAAAATGATTTGAATTCCTCAACTCGTACACAATAAATGTGGAAATGCTGGTAAATCTTGTTAATTATTAACTGAAGTAAGCAATCCGCACAGTATTATGTATCACATGTGCAGGACAACCAATACCAACTAAATTGTTCACAGTGTTTTCTTGCATTTTGAAGTACAGATTATTCTGTCCCTTTCTCTTCTTTCCACCAAAGTTTGTATTTGTATTATCTGCTGATACAGCAATAACCTTTTTAAGGAGATCTGACTTCTGTAACACTTCCACTGTAACCGGAAATTGATAAAGTAACACTACTAAAACACGGAATAAAATCCGTTACCCAAAGATTTTTTTTTTTCAGGAAGGACCCTTAAAAAGAGGGACATTTAGAATAAATTCGGGACACCGGGACATTTTATCAAAAAACGGGACTGTCCCGGGAAAAACGGGACGAATGGGAACCCTACCCTACACCCCAAAAATTAATAATAATAAGTAAATAAAATTTGTGTCCAGTTCAAGGACAGACTTAGATAACAATAAATCATTTACCAATCCCGTGACACTATATATGGTTCGCCCACACTTATGCTGACCGTCACAAATTAAAATAAAATATCAAACAAAACGGTGTTTTAATTTTGAAGTCATTGTTCACGAATCTTTCTTTCGGCACTGTAATAGCTTTGATTTCAAATTTATTAAACTTTATTCACCGAAAAACCCTTTGACACGCAATGATTAATTTAGCTTACTCATTCTTATCAGCGTACTCTGCAACAGTTTATCAAAATAACCAACAAAGGTATCTCCGACGAATTTGGTGGTTAAAACAACAAAGGAACAAGTAAACTATTTTGAGGTTGTCACATGTGGTCCGGGAGATCTGCCCACATTGGCTTTCTCCTGGCTTACAACCTTCTTCTATTGTGTTTGTTGATAAGTTCCGTACGTACTAGTGATTCGCTACCAAGGAGAACGAACGAACGAATGAACTTTATTTTCAAAGGGTTGAGAATAGGGCACGCAGGCCCGTCTGACATTCTGCCCTTCATTTCTCTCGTCTTTTATACTGATTTCATTTATTCTTATACATTTTACCCATCAATTCAAGGAATTAACGTTGTAAAAACAAAATAATAGCATACTTAAATTCGCAGTATCTAATTATAAACATGAAATAAAATATGTTGAAAAGTACAAACTAAGTATTATCATGAAACAAAATAGGTTGAAAAGCACTAACATCATCATTAAACCTACATTCGATATTATACCATTTGTTCGGAAAAATAATCACATTGGGGGGGGGGGGGGGGGGGGGGGGGGGGGGGGGGGGGGGGGGGGAGGGGGGGGGGGGGGTGGGGGGGGGGGGGGGGGAGGCAGATAATCAGAACTCATAAAGTATTTGAAAAGTTTACGATTGTATGAATAGGGACTGATGTTGTTATCTTTCAGATAATATGGAAGATAGTTCCAGAGATGAGTAGCAGAGTAAGCTAAGCTTTTCTTGAATAAGTCAAGCCTAGGCTTGGGCCCTTGTATTTTGTTAAGGCGTTGACTGCGTCTTTCATTGTATTTGAACATTGGCCACAGATATGTTGGAGCATTCTGTCACAGGATTTTATGAACAAATTTAGCTTTGTTGAACAGAAAGCGCTTTCTTAGAGGCAGTATTTTGAGATCTTTATATAGATCTACACACTGTATTTGGCAGTTGTCAGAAACTAGACGCACTGCACGCTTTTGTAGTGAATTGAGTCTTTTTGTGTTGGACATAGAACAACCATTCCAGATTGTGGAGCAATAGTCAAGGTTTGTTTGTATGTGAGATATATAGAACAATTTACGTGCATCATCATCTAGGACAGGGGTCGGCAAACTTTTAGTAGTGTCGTGCCGAAGTAATGTTGCAAAGTCACTCAGCGTGCCAACCTAAAACCACCATATTTTTATATACAACAATTATTGAAACAATTTAAAAATGATCTTGTATTAACATGTTTCCGATACATTAAATAACTATTCTATTCTTTGTAGATTATTCAATATTTTAATATAAATAGAAACAAATGTTAATACAAATATTATGTTTTGCAAAATTTAAGTTCTGAACACATTAGCTTGAAATTTTATAATAAAATTGCCATATGTATATTTTGTTAAGACAGAAAGTCCAATAGTTTGAAGAACAAAACAATTAAAAAAACAAACATAAAACACGTTATTAAAATTTTAATATGAGTAATCATTGGTTATTATTGAACTGAGTCATTAATCAATTAATGCGACCCGTGTAAATTAATATGAAACAAATATAAAGGTATGTTATCAGGCACTCGCAGGAAATAAAGAAGTAGAACACCAGACAACAGAAAAACAACAGTAACATGAGTGGCGTACCCAGGATTTGAACACTGGACGAGTTGAGGAATTCAAATCATTTTGCGAATTCACCAATACAGAATATAAAACTGTTTTTGGGTAACAGCAAGACAAGATGGCTCTCTCTCTCTCTTGCCTGCAGTCCAGAGAGTTATTGACATTTTCCCTGCATTGAAGTCATATTTCCTTTCCATTCACAAATGTCCTACCAGTCTCAAAAATTTCTTTGAAAATCCACTTTCAATTACATTCCTGCATTTCATTGCCAGCCAGTTAAAAACCTTTTCTGATACCATCAAATGTGTTGAAAAGCAAGAGACAACAGTAATTGAAGTGAAGGATGAAGTAAACAAACTGGTGAAAAAATTAAACTACAGGAAGGCAGAAAAGTTTCTTACCACTACTGTGAGAAATCAGTTGCAAGAATTAGAAAAAGAAGGACACATAACAGTTGAAAAGTTTCAAAGCTATGCAGGAGTGGTGTACACCATTGCTGAGAACCTGAAATGCCTAGTTAGTTTTTGTTTGGCACTGCCAGGATCCAATGCAGCTGTTGAACGTGTTTTTTTCATTAATAAATGCGTTTTGGACAGACGAAAAAAACCGACTTAAAATTGAGACAGTGAAAGCTTTAACCATTATAAAGACCCATTTTAAGGATTTCTCTTGTGCTGAATTCTATGTCCGAATATCAGAAGAAAAAAAACTTCTTGAACAGGCCCATAAATCTGATAAATATTCTGATGAATCTGAAATATAAACTTGACTATTGTGTATTTTTTAAAGGTGCGATTTTTCTAATTATGTTTGTAATTTATAATTCTTTTTTAAAGTGGAAGTTGTGTTAGTTAATGTGTATATTTTTATACCAGTATCTTATTTTAAGTGCAACATATAATAGATTTGTTTGTGCTTTACCTTAATTTTTAACATGTCCCTTTTTTTTACAAAATGTCCCTGGTTTTTTAGGTACAAATTTGAAAATGTCCCGGTTTTTAAACAAAACATTATGGGAACCCTAGTGTAGGGAGCCCTAATCTAGTCTTACTCATATGTGCACTGCTTTCGTGTGTCTCCTGGTTAGGGTAGGTGATCTCGTTTGTTGAAGGTCTTCCTACCAGTAGCCAAGACTTTGCATAAGAAAATGGGTTGACTTCCTTAAACTTGGCTCCAAAACTTTTAATAAACATATACTGAAGCACATTAAAAACGCACCACTATTACATATCATGATACAGAGAAGCTAAAAAAAAGGTGTGGGAATGGATTTTCACCGTGTTTGTCATGAGGTAGAGTGCGAATGGCTGCTGGAATGGAAGGTGCATGATTCAACCCACGGGTTTGTGTACAGACTACATGAAAACAATGAAAGTTACACGTGCAACACGATTCCCAACAGCTATGACCCTGAAAATGTGTACGCCTTGTGGCAGTATACTCGGTATAAAAAAGCCGTTAAGACAAAACACCCAGTACATGTAAATGCCACGAATATCTGAAAACGACCACCAACGAGCCATTGGTATGTTGGAGACCGGAATGAGCTTGCGGGCCATTGCCAGAAGGATGAATTGCCACCACAACACTATTGTACGTCTCAATGAACGTTACGGAACCACTGGCAGTGCCCGGGATAGACTTCGGAGTGGCCAACCACGAGTTACTACCCCTGCGGAAGATCGTCATATTGTGCTAAGTCACCTAAGGAATCGTTCTCTCCCGGCAAGTCAAACAGCAAGAGCAATAGTGGGTAAACGTGGGCAAGTCTCTCGAATGACAGTCATACGACGACTCAGAGATACAGGCCTTACTGCAAGACGACCTTATGTTGGGCCAAACTTAAATCACAGACATCGTCAGCAGCACCTGCAATGGGCAGAGCAACATGTCAGATGGACTGGATTGCAGTGGAATGCTGTCCTATTCACAGACGAGAGCAGATTCAACATATCCTTTGCTGATGGACGCATGCGGATTTGGCGACGGTGTGGAGAGCGCTTTGCAGATTGCTGTATTCGTCAGCACAACCGATTTGGAGGTGGCAGTATTCACTTTTGGGGAGGATTCAGTTTTCACCATCGCTTGCCTCTTCACGTCTTCCGTGGAAATGTTAATGCTGTGACATATCGAGATGAGGTTCTGGATGCATTGGTTGCTCCTGCGTTCACAAATTATCCAGACTTGTAGCTTCTCCAGCAGGATAACGCACGTGCGCACACCGCATGCATTACGCAGCAATATCTACAGCAGCAGAACATTGTGACGATTGATTGTCCTGCCCTATCACCAGACATGTCCTCTATAGAACATCTGTGGGACGAGCTTGGACGCAGAGTTTACAGGCAAGGTTCTCCAGCTAATCTGCAATAGCTCGAAGCTGCTCATACACGTGAATGGGTCTTGATTCCCCGGAATTTCCTTCAGAGACTTGTGCGTTCCATGCGGAGCCGCTGCCAAGCTTGTTTGCAAGCACACGGTGGACATACCAGATACTGAGGATAGTGTGAATAAATTTTTTTGTTGGTTGCATTTTCGGTTTTCTCTCTTGAGTGCACAGAATGCAATGAATTTCATAACAATCAAATGTACTCGTACAAATTAATGACCAGCATGGATTCATAGGAAAATGAATAAAGATTCCAAATACGTAAACTTGTAAACACTTATATTTACATTTCACACCTTGTTTCTGGATTATACAGGTGGTGCGTTTTTAATGTGCTTCAGTATAAATACTGTTCAAAAAAAGAAACGCAACATTATTGCAGTGGTAATGGACTCCACATTTCAAACTTGTACCAAAATTTTATTTTACGGAATTAATGTTTCAATCTTGGCATGAAGAAACTTTCAGACTTTAACAATGAAATGATGTTCATTAAATTTGGTTTGGACTTTTATTCTTTGCGACTGAGGCCTCCGTTTCAGTAAGGTGTAATGGCCCCTCTGGCCTCTATCAGAGAACGACATCTCTCCTTTACATGGAATCCGATTAAACCGTTGGATCTGTT